>JAPCYS010003764.1:0-46801 GCA_028641055.1 Alopecurus myosuroides
TTTTTGTAGCATATGCTTTAGGAAGAAAACATTAGGGTTTAGATTAGAGAAAAATTTGAAAAATTTAGGATAAGTTCCTTAGGCCAAATGCAAACATTTGGTAATTTTCATTTCAAAATTTTAACATTTGGTTGATTTTTGAAATTAGAACCAAATTTGAGTGAAATTGTTAATATTAAAACATTAATAAAATCAACCAATTAAATAGGGTAACCCCTAAGGTATTTAGACAAATTGAAATGATTTGTTTTAGCATCAACATAAATTCAAAATGGTTCTGATTTGGTGCTTTGTTTGGAATATAAACCAAATTAGATTATTTTGAATAATTAAAATGATTATTAAGTCAACACTTTAATAGAATGACCCAAGTGATTTAATTGGAAACAAAAGATCATAAATGCTTTGGGTTATTATTTTTATACTTTCACATTGGGTTCTGTTTGGAACACATGGTTTGAATTTGGAATATTTGTTAATTAATATAGAAAAACAACTTAATAGGGTGGACCCTATTATTAATGTGATTAAGGTGAGTTGATTGGTTTGGAGATTTCATAATTCCAAAGAAGGTGCTGTTGATGTTTTGCTTTGAATTTGAAACCAATTTGGAATTAATTAGTGAAAATAAAGGCACCATTTTATTAGTTGATCAACATGGAATAAAATGGAACAATTTGGTTGTTTTCATTTGAAATAACATGTTGGAAATTGTAACATCACAAGGATGAAACAAAAGGTTTGAATTTTGGTTTGGAATTCAAATAGAAAACAAAGGAAAACAACTGAAAGCAGTTGAAAAACAAATGGAAAACAAACAAAACAAATGCAACCAACATGATGCCATGATGCAAAACATAAAATAACAGAGAGCAAACATTCTAAAGGCTATTTTTCAGACTTGGGATGTTACAATATCCAAGAGAGTGCGATTCTTCCTTTCGGCAACACCATTTTGTTGAGGAGTGTAAGTGGCGGAGTATTGGTGACGAATGCCTTCTTCACTAAGAAATTCATTCAATGTATAGTTCTTGGACTCCGATCCATTATCACTCCTAATAGCCATGATTTGCACATTGTGTTGACGTTGCACTTCGTTGGAGAAGTCGATGATGGTTTGTTGGGTCTCACTCTTGCACTTGAAGAAATAAACCCAAGTGTATCTTGAATAATCATCGACAATCACCAAGCAAAACTTCTTGCCGCCAAGACTTGCCTCGGGCACGGCACCAAAGAGATCAACATGGAGAAGCTCCAAGATCCTCTTTGATGAGATAATAGTCTTGGCCTTGTGCACAATGTCATGCATCTTCCCTTCAACACACGACCTACAAACGCGATCCTTTGCAAAGGAAACATTTTCTTTTAGTCCAACAATAAGGCCACTTTTGTGAAGACTTTGGAAAGTTCTCATGTTGACATGGGATAGCCGGCGATGCCATAAACCATCCCAAGTCCGCCTTCCCGAAAGACACATTGCTTGAGTGGGTTGACTTCGAAAAGTCTACCACATACAACTCATTTTCAACATGTCCCACGTGAGCGACGTCAAGAGTCTTGCTCCTCAAAAGGACCACAATATCACCATCAAAGAAGACGGAGAACCCCATCTTACTAAGAGAGCGGACGGAAAGTAAATTGTAACCAAGGGATTCGACAAGCATGACGTTCACGATAGTGATATCGGGATCCACCACAACCTTGCCAAACCCGGATACCTTAGACTTGGACGAGTCCCCATAAGTGACGGTTGCTTGGATGTCATTTGGTCGCAACTCCGTCACAAGTTCTTTGCTTCCGGTCATATGATTAGTGCATCCACTATCAAGAATCCATTTAGTCCCACCGGAAGCATAGTCCTGCAAGAGATCATTGACTAGAGTTAGGACCCGAGTTGGGTCCCTTCATGTTAGCAACAAGGGTCTTGGGAACCCAAATAGTGTAGTCAATGAAACCCTCAATAGGACCAACATATTTAGCTTGCACAACACCATAATAATCAACATATAAGAAATGGTGTGGGTTGTTAGTTCCCGCGGAGGTGCTACGAGTAGTTGTCCCTCATGACACTACTACTTGAGGCACCATTGCTTGCTTGTGCGGGTGTGCTACGAGTAGGGTTGTCCCTAATGACAATACCACCCGAAGCACCATGTTTGTTCTTCTTCTTGTTCTTCTTCTTCTTGTTCCTTTTCTTGGCTACATAGCCAAGACCTTGCTTGCCCACTTGTTGCCTTGGAGCACTCAATTGTGGTCTAGAAATGACCGCATTAGAGCTTGGGGCAACCACTTGTGGGGTGGCGAGCACCACCTTTTCGACTTGAGTGCTTTTGCCCTTGAGCCTTGCTAGCTCATCCTTCAACCTAGCATTTCCTCAATAATATTTGCATGATCACAAGAAGAAGTAGAAGTGCTAGGATGGTTAGATTGAATAAGTTGAGTTTGAAGTTGTTCATGCAACTCTTTGAGGGATGAGTGTTGGCTTTCCAAAGCTTTGTGAGCATTGGTTAGCTTTTCAAACTCCTCGGTTAGTTTACCATGACCAACCCCAAACTCTACTTTATCCTTTTTAGCCTTTTTATATTTAGCAATAGAAAGATCACGTTCCTTAATGATTTTAGAGACAAGTTCATTATGAGTAGTTTCAATAGATTCAAGTTCATCCTCTAGAGAAACTCTACCATCATGCTCTTCCTCAAGAGTCATAGAGAGAGATGCAATTTCATTCGCATCTCTTCTCTCAATTTCACCTTTCTTCTCAAGGGCCTCTTGGGCCTCTCCCAATTGCCTCATGAGATACTCAAAGTATTTCTTGGTCTCCCCTTGCATGTTAGTCATGAAATGGTCCAAAGAGGCCCTTTCTTCTTCTTCTCTAAGGCTAGCAATATGTTCTAGTTCACTAGGAGTCTTAGAGATAGGAGAAGATGATACCTCCGTGGCCTTAGCCATTAATCACTTGGCATTGCGTTGAGGGAGATTTTCATTGGGGGATTCAAAGAGGGATGACGAAGATGGAGTGGATGCAATAGCTAGAGCAGCCACTTCACTTGTTGTTTCTTCTTCTTCATCACTCCCGGAATCATACTCCTCTTGAGTCAAGAGCACAAACTTGGTGGGGGATTTCTTGTTGAATGGTTTCCTCTTGAAGTGAGGCTTCTTGTATTCAACCTTGGACTTGTCCTTAAGAATGAGCTTGCCACTATGGTTTTCTCTATTCTTGTAGGGGCACTCCGCAATGAAGTGATACTTATCTTGGCAATTGAAGCAAGTTCGCACTTTTTGAGCCCCATCATCTCCATAACGAGACTTGGTCTTCTCCTCAACATATTTCTTGCCCTTGGGGGGATTGTTCCAAAACTTTTGCACGGTAAGAGCAATGAGATCCTTTAGAACGGGATCATAGTCTTGTTCCTTCAATGGAGGCAATGCTTCATCACCATCTTCATAATTCTCAACTTCTCTTGACAAAGCCTTGGCCTTCAAAGCAACGGAAGCTCCTTGATGCATTCCAATAGCCCTAGCACGGTTGTCAAGAGCATTCTTGGTTTGCACTTTGTAGGAGCTCAATTCTTGCATGACTTGGGTAGAGGTCATGGTGGAGAAATCATGTCTCCCTTGAATGCTCTTCATATCCGTGCCCTCAAAAGGCATCACGGCAATTATGAACTTCCTCTTGATCCAAGCATCATCAATATGTGTTGCACCCGCATTGGAGAAAGCGGTGGCAAGAGATTTGAGTCTTCGATACATGTCGACATGATCTTCTCCATCACGCATGAAAAATCCTTCGGCCTCATTGGTCAAGGTGTCATAGCGATTTCTTTGCATGCTCTCATTCCCAACAAACATGATGACAAGTGCATCCCATGTTTCTTTGGCGGTGGAGAAGTGTTGAAGATGCGGCATGTGATTGGGGCCCACGGCTTGATGAAGGATGGATAAAGCGGTGTAATTGAGTTGGCAATCTACAACCTATCTTCTTGTGAGATTCTTGGGATCATATGACTTGTATCCATCACGAGTGATTCTCCAAAGATCTATACAAGAAGAGTTCAAGTGAGTCTCCATGTAGTATTGCCATTCACGAAAGGAATATGCATCAATTTTAGGTGGATCTCCTCTAGGAATTATATGAGGAAAAGGGATAGGAGGATCGGGAGAATATTGGCCTTCAACGGCATGATATCCTTCCTTTCCACTCGCACCCTTCTTAGCGGATTGTTCGGCGGAAGCAGTTTTAAGTGGTTCACCATCAACCCCTTTCTTGGCACCCTCCGTTTCTGGAGGGGATGATTCGACCACCTCCGGTTCTTTGGCTTTGAGGAGTGTTGTCATGAGTTGACGCAACTCCTCAAATTTAGTGTCTATGGATGAGGTCAATGATTCTCTCAAAGCATTGCGATCATTCATGGACACATTTCCATCGGACGGAGCGTCATCCGACTCATTTCCCATACTTAAACTCTTAGGCGGTTAAGCCCGATAGAAGAGCCGAGGCTCTGATACCAATTGAAAGTAAAGTATAGGCACCTAGAGGGGGGGTGAATAGGTGCTACGACAAATTTTAATTTTTCTCAAAGTTTAGGCTTGACAAGAAGGTAAATTCTCTAGATAGTGCAACTAGTGGTGAATTTACCTATATGACAAGACAAGCAATTAAAGCAACAAGTACAAGTAAGTAAAGAGAGGGAGGAACGAGGTAACCGATGGAAGCACACGGAGACACGATGTATTTCCGAGTTCCTCCTTTTTAGGGGAGTACGTCTCGTTGGAGGGGTGTGAGCTCGCCACAAAGGCCTACTCAACGCCACTAAGGCTTCACCCTATTCTCCGATGAACTTCGCCACAAAGGCCTAGTTCACCTTCCACTATAGAACCCCTTTGAGGCGGGGATCAAATCCTTTACAAACAACTTGGGGCACACACCCACAACTTAATTGGGGGCTCCCAACTCTTCTTGAATCACCAACAAGAAGCAAGAAGCCTAGGTTCTCCACAAGAGGAAACCCTAGGCAAGATCTCTCGAGCTAGAGAGGGGGAAATGAAGAACGGGTTGGTGAAGATGTAGATCCGGTGGTCCTCCTTCAATCCTCAAAGAATCAACGAGTTTGGGTGGAGGAGGAGGGAGATCTTGCTAGTGGGTGAGCTCCATTAATGGTGTCTTCAATGCTGGGAAGAGCTAACCCTTGGAGAGAGAAGTGATGCTCTATTTATAGCCTCCAAGAAAACTAGCCGTTTTTGGGCCAGATTTCGACCAGCCCAGAATGGTCCGGAATTTTCCGGAGCCCCGGAATATTCCGGAGCAATCCGGATGCCAACCGAGCATTTCGCCGTTGTGGCCGGAATGGCCCCCGGAATATTCCGGATGCCAACAGAACATTTCTCCGTTGCGGCCGGAGTGGCCCCGGAAAATTCCGGCTGCCGGAATCTTCCGGAATATTCCGGATAGCAACAGAGCATTTTCCCATAGTGGCCGGAATAATCCGGAAGCATTCCGGAGGCCCGGAATTTTCCGGCCTTTCCTTTGAAACTCTGTTAAAGGCCAGAAAAGTTCCATTAATCTTCGAATTCTTCACCATTTCTTTGACACCGTATACGTGCTGATTTAAGACCAACCTTTTAACAAGATAGCACATACGGTTAGCAACTTCTTTATGTTGTTAACAAACACACAAAACAGAGAGATATCGAGAATGCACTTTCACATCGCCATGATGTCAACTCACAGGCGCTCGACCCCTGCCAGCGAGTGCGGCGGACCGTACTGAGGTCATCTCCAGCGGGGCTGCTCATTTGCCCCGAACAGTCCGGATTTGAGCAGCCCCGGACAAAACGAGGACCCAGCGGGGCTGCTCATAAGGACAACTGTCCGAATTTTTGTCCGTGGATGCTCAAATCCAGACCAAATTTGGTCCAGATTTGAGCATCCGCCGGACAGTTCACGGACACGTTTCTGTCCAATTTCTTCGACTGGCCCACCACTTGGTCCCTCTCTCTCTTTCCCCTGCCATCCACCCACTCCTTCTCTCTCCCATGGCCACGCCACCCACCGACTCGTTCACGGCCACCACCACAACGGCGAAGAGGAGGGCAAGGAACAGCAAGACGGCGCCCTCCCCGTTCTCACGCGCGCCGGCGGGAGCGAGAGGCCACAGGCGCGAGCGGCGGCGGCGGCGAGCGCGGGCGACTGCCGCACCCCAGCACGCCCAGCCGCACCGGCGGCCTTCGAGGAGCACGGAGCGCCGCCCCTCGCCTGCGCACCGCCCGCCCGCGCGCCGCCCGCCCACCTCCGCCCGCGCAGCTCTGCCCGCGCAGCTCCCCTCGTCTGCTCGCCCGCGCGCGCTGCCCAGCTCTGCCCGCGCAGCTCCCCTCGTCTGCTCGCCCGCGCGCGCCGCCCAGCCCAGCTCCGCCCGCCCGCGCGCCGCCCGCCCAGCTCCCTGCGAGGTCGCCTCCACGTCCTGGCCGCCTCCGTGCACCTCCACGGCGAGGCCGCCACCTCTACACGCCGCGCTGCTCTCTAGCAGGTCTGGCCCATCAGCTTGACGAGGACGGGGCGCGGGCACGTCCTGGAAGAGCAGCCGCTCGGCTCCGCGCCCAACAACGAACGAGTACCGGCCGCCAAGGGATTCGAGCGCGGCGACCTGGGACTTGAGGAACCGGAGGTAGCTGGCGGCCTCGTCGAGCATGGACGCTGTGTCCATCTTGCTCCCGCCGCAGCCGGGAGGCCAGACGACTCCTTCGTGTGCGCTACCGGGAGGCCGGCGCCGGCGGCGAGGTGGACGCCAGATGCGAGAAGAAACGCGGGGAGGGGCGGGCGTCGGGGTGGGGACGAGCACCGCGTTCGCCCGCAGCGTTACGCCTCGTGTCCGCTCAAATGAGCAGTCCCCGCTGGGTGCACCTCGAAAAACGCGTGTCCGCGGCTCCCGGACGGCTGCTCAAATGGACACATTTGTCCTGTTTTTGTCCGGCAATTGAGCACTGCTGCTGGAGATGACCATATCGCCTCGCCTCATTAACCGTGGAAATCAATGTGCGCCGACCTTCTTTCGTCACGCGGCGGCGCGCACGTGACCCACCGCCACTACACCTCCGGCATTTTCTGCCGCATCTACACCGCTACCGTTCTCGCTCAACGCTATAAAACGACACCCAGTTCGCCGTCGACGATCACACACAACCCTACTGGCCCACCGCTTCCGTCAATCTCGCCCCTCCACACATCTCCGATGGCAGAGCCGATCCTGGCAAAGGCGCGACGGCAAACGGTTTCGGCCGACGAATGCTGCGCAGGAATGAAGCGAGCCTCCTCATGGGCGCGAACAACCCGGCGCTGCCGGACATTCGCCTGCCGGGTGCATGGAGCCTCAGCAACGGAGGCGTCCCCGTTCCGCCCATTTCGACCGGCAAGCAGCGCTGGGCCTAGGTGCGGGCCATCAGGGCGACCACGATGGACGCGCAGCTCGTCCCGCTCAGGGCGGCCCACAACAACGCCGGCTGGACGGCGTATTTCCAGCAGCGCCGCCGCCAACAACTAGACTCCACGAATGACGCAACGGTAGTCGCTGTCGAGTAGTCGGGATGTACCCAGACGAACCCTTTCGGCCGTCCTCGACCATATCGAGGCCGGCAACACCCCGCCGATCCTCTGGCCGTAGTTTTGACCGCGTCAAATACGGCTATATTTTATTTATAATCGTCTATGTTATCCCAAATTTGTTGAATACCAATTAAATTCCCGAATTTTGGCAAACTTTAGGCGTGTCTGCGGCTGGCGACCTGAGGCCGAAAAAGCGCCGACACGCCCCCAGACGGCGGTTTCCGCCGCCAAAAAACGTCCGTTAGGGGCCGAACGAGTGGAGATGCTTGTATAGTTGTATTGATTATAATCACAGAATATTTAGAGGAGAGGATAGTGCCGCCGAGCAGCTCAACTGAATGCTACAGCACTACAGCGTAAGACAAGGGACAGCACGTTAAGCATAACGGGAGGAAGAAACGGGATACGCGCCTAAGGACATCTCCAGCGGGGCTGCTCAAATGCGGACCAATTTGGTCCGCATTTTGTCTGTTTGAGCAGCCGTCCGCTGTCCTCGGACACGGCCCGGACCAGGTGCCCCCAGTGGGGCTGCTCATACCAAAAGGGACTTTCCATAGATTTAGTAGGGCCCATAGGGGCCCATAGATTTACAACCTAAAAAAAAAATAAAAAACATAAAAAAAACGTGCGCGCCTGCTCGGCTTGGGGCCGCCGGGCCCTGAGAAGAAGGAGGGGGAGATGCCGGCGGCGTGCGCGCCTGCTCGGCTTTGGCGCGCTGGACGCGGGTGAGGGGTGGAGGAGGTGGGAGCGGGGGAGAGGGCGAGGGCGAGCGGCGGCGGCGTGAGCCGCCGGCCTCGTGGTCGTTCTTGGCGCGCCCCCAGTTCAGCCAGCTGCGGCCCATGGCCGGCGGCGAGGAAGCCGAGGGGGGAGGGAGGTGGCGACTGCGAGGAGGCAGTGATGGCGTGGGTGACTGCGAGGAGGCGGTGCGCGTGGGGAGGGACGCGTGGCCGCGGGGCCCATTTAAATAGGACCCCGTGGGTAGCCGAGCCGTCGCCGCGGTCGCTGGCCGGCGGGCCACCCCCTTTGACCGAAATGGGACACGACCGAGCGCGCGCGTCCGTTTCGTGTCCGCGGGATGCTCAAATCTGACCCAAATTTGGTCAGAATTTGAGCATCCGCGGACTGAAAGGGACCAGGCCGTGGGTTGAGCAGCCCCGCTGGGGCCTTGTTTTGCCCGGGCCTGCTCAAATCCGGCCAGTCCAGGCCCTAACACGCTGTACAAGATACGCACGTACACAAGGAGAGCCGGCCTATCTCCAAAAACGGACGCGCGCCGATGACGGGTTGTAGCGGACGGGCCGCGGCTGCCCACCAACATTTCTTATTCTGCCCGTGGATGTCCACTAACGCGGTTAAGCGGGCCGTGGACGGCCCGTGCCCGCTTACACCCTGACCCGCACCTTTTTTTTTGAAAGTATTTCCAAAGCTAAACCTAGCTCTACTTTTATCTTTCTAGATGTATTTGTGTAGAAAATTCCCATATTGATAGCTGGGTCTCCATATCGGGAGTGAGTTCTTGTTCGATCCAAGTGAGGATCTGACAAATTGGTACCAGAGCAAGGCGAATCTCGGCCAATTACTTCACATCTGAGGAGGCGATTCGGATTGGCGTGGCAAGGTTGGTTGGGCCATCCTGTAAAATCCCTCCCTTCCCACCCTCTTCGCGGCGGCGGTGCGTGGTCGACGGCGGCGCGGCGGCGGTGCGTCTCTTCTGACGAGGTCGACGGAGGCGGCTCGGCGGCGGCGGCATCATTCGGGCATAAATCGAACCTCGTCTCGGTTGCTGGAGAATTTCCCCTCCGGTAGTAAAATCCCAGAGATAAGTTCGATTCGTGTACCTTATCTTGGTCAAGAGGAGCGCTGGTGGCGGCTGGGATTGAGACTGACGAGGGTTCAGGGAAGCTGAATCTCAGCTCGGATACTCGGGATGCGCGAATCGTGACTGCATTTCGGATCAGACTCCAAGGCATGGCGACCTTCGCTGGTGTGTCCGTCATCACCGACGGGAAGCATTGCACCACGTCGGCCGTCGACGTCGACACGGACAGCGGCTACCACCTGCTCGTGGTCAAGGACTACTCGCGCACGGTGCAGGAGATGCCCAACGGAGAGGAGATCAGCTCTGGGCATTTCACGGTAGGAGGCCATAAATGGTCCATCCATTTCCATCCCAACGGCGCGGACGCGATCTGCGCCGACTTCGTCTGTCTCTGTCTCTGCCTTGTCGATGACGATACCAAAGATCCCGTGAAGGTGCACTGCGTGGCTAGCTTCGTGGACGAGGTTGAGTATCAGAAGCCGATGTACATCCGTTCAACTGAAGCACGCACCGTCTCCAGCGATAACTATGGTGTGACGAGGGTCATTAAAAAAGATGCCCTTGAACGATCAGCTCATCTAAGGGCTGATTGTTTCACCATCCGATTTGATGTCATGGTTTGCGACACACAGGAGACCGGCGGCACCATGTCTGACATACAGCAGCATTTTGACCATCTCCGTAAGAATAAGGTCGGCGCTGACGTGACATTTGAGGTCAATGGCGAGACATTCACTGCACACAGATGTGTGCTAGCAGCCCGATCAAAAGTCTTCATGGCATTACTCTTTGGCCCCATGATGGAGAGTACACCGTCCAGTGTCATACAGATCAAGGACATGCAAGCAACGGTGTTTGAAGCTTTGCTTAGCTTTATCTACACAGATTCATTCCCTTTGTTGGACACGGACAGCGACTTAGAGGGAGATGAAGAAGTTCTTAAACAAGGACTAGAAGAGGAAGAAGTAGACGATGTAATGTGGCTGCATGACTTGTTTGTAGCAGCAGACAGATATGGCATCGAACGGCTCAAGCTCTTATGTGAAGAGTATTTGTCTGACAATATAGGTGTGAGCTCAGTGGCATCCACTCTTGCTTTAGCTGAGCAGCACTGCTGTCGTGGATTGAAGGAGGCGTGTTTGAAGTTTATCCAAGCCCAACCTGTCTCGTGTTTGGAAAAAGTAATGGCGACTGATGGCTGGGAGCATATAAGAATGAACTATCCATCTGTTTTGAAGGAGTGTGTTGCCAAGGTTGCGTCCAATCAGAAGGACAAGAAGAGGAAGCACGCGACTGTGTAATGCAAGCTTGAAGTAACAGGATTATGCATATATGGGAGGGGGTCCTCTAGATAGATGTCAGTATGTATGCGTGTCTTGCTTTTCATTCCTCATGCCATTTGCGTATATGCTGAACTAGAAATATCCAACATATAGGCAAACATGGAGGTCTGCATTTTCAGATGTAAGCGTGAACCTTGATCTGTGCAAGTAACCTAGCTAGTCGTTTATGTGTGCATTGTTTCGTATATTGTTATTCTGTGCCTTCTCATTCACGTTTTTTTAGCTATGATTTGGAGATCTCGGTTTTGATACAAAGCAATTTTACAACTTCTAAGTAACAGATAACCACTGAAGCTATCAGATGCTCATTTCCAACGCTTATGTATTTTGTTTAATCGGCAGACATATGTTGCTTATTTTGTGTAGCTTATGATCTTCGTGAAGTGGGCTAATGCTACATTACCGATTGGATGTAATTGTGATGGTAATAGCTTGTGGTAGACATTCACATTTGTCTTTGGGATCTGCTATATAGTCCTATTTGTTACGTGCACCTAAATAATTGTATGCTCAGCGAATTATCTATTTTTTCATAGCAATTTTAAATTACATAAGGAATGTTTCTGAATTATTTGATGATTTTGAAGATATAATCTCAAATAGTGGTACCAGACCAAGGAGAGTATGCTTGCATCTTTTTTATACTTGTTTTCGCACAGCGGGCTATTTTTCTACTTACTCTAGTGATTTAGCAGTTTCATTAATACTTCCTTTCTTTTGTTTGTTGTTATCCTAGAGAAACATCTTAAATTTTACATCCAGCTGAAGAAAAATATTAAATTACTTCCCTGAACCAGTTTCCTTCTGAAATTCCTCATTACATTCTCTCAAATTTCACATCCCGTTTGTTCTAATTGAGGCACTGTTCTTTTACGGGGTTGGGTATAAATTTGCTGGGCTACATCCAGTTATGTTGTGAATACACGACATTTTGTTGTTCTAAACTAGAAAAAACTTGCGCTCTTCTGCCACTTTCTTCCAGTTCAACAATCATAGACTAGTACATGCAGTCCTTTTAGTATGATTTCTGTCATTAAGATAAAATTAGAAGAGGAAATCTTAATTCATTTGGTTATTCTTGCATAATGGTGTGGTGTGTTTTGTTGGCTTTTAAGTACCATTTTGCCAATTTGATAGTCATAACAAATAACACTATTGGAAAAATGCTTTGGATGTGCCAGCCTTCTAGGCTGTTAGCTAAGTAATGGAGGTCTTTTTTGTGAGATGCGGCTGTCGTGTAGCTCGCCTCTTTACTCTCTCTTAGTCCTTTTGTATAGTTGATTTGCTGCGTTGATATCTTGGTTTATTTGTGCTGTGTTTGTCAGTGGTCACAGCTTGCTATTGAGGTATATGAGCAAGATTGTAAGGGATGCAATTTTTTGCCGTTGTCTCCCTGTTTGTTTTTCTGTAAATTTAATCTTCTTTTGTGGGTTTTTTTTTTCCATAAGGGGGGTAACTGTTGTCATTGCAACTTTTGGAGACAAGGGCTGAGGGTGTCCAAGTTCCTTGCTGTAGACAAGTGCACAGACTGCTATAACATCCTGTACACGGTATTGGGTATGTTCTTCCATGTAAGCCTAAGATATTGTTCGACTTCATTTTCAGAAAATTCAGTTTAGAAGCAGTGTACTGTCTTGCCAATTGAAACCGATTTCTCAAACAAAAAAAATGTTAGCATCTTTTGCATCTTGAGGGTGAATGAACAAAAAGGGCATTACCATTTGCCCTTGATTGATGTATGATTGTACTCTTTATAGGCCTCATCTGAAATTTTGGCATATTTTTTTTGCACAATAAGTTGTGTAGAAACCCCAAATTATTTTTCACGGATTAGTGATTTGCAGCAGTACTCTGTTTTGCCATGCCTGTCAAAAACCCAAAGTTTGCAGTGCACTGTTGTGATCCGTGCTGGCATTAGTCTATCGAACCAATTCCTGTTTGGTATTAAACTCTTATATCATTTTACAACTAAGATATTGACTGAGAATGCCAGACAAGTGAAATTTGGTAATGTTTTTGTTCGACGTAACGGTGTGACCTTGTGCGTGCAGTTATAGGCCATACTAAGCGTGGAATCCTGCAAGGACCTGGCCAAGAACCAGCAGATCCCGCCTGGGAAGCAATGTCCTCGCGGCGGCCGCCCAAGCTCCAAACCCCTGCTTCGGCGCTCGTTAGTGGCGGCATCCGGAAGGACCAGATCAGTGCCAACATCTCCACCGGTGGCCGCCAGTATCTAAACAGTCTGATCTGTAATATTTTTGGCCGCTGGCTGCAGGCATTGTGCGCGCAGTTGTGGTCAAATTTTCTTGAGTGGAAGTCATATGAAAAGAAAAAAGCAGTGGTCAACTCAACTATACCGGCGGTGGACATCTTGCACACATATGATGGATTCGGACACGGCCGAGCTGCCGAGGATAGAAAATCTGATGGAAGTATCGAGCTGTCCTATGCAACTGCAGCTACATGTGTTTGTACGGTCGTGCCAACAACTTTTGTGAGGGAGCAGAGAAGAGGTAATTGCATCAATGATACACAAACTTGTCCACTAGGTGCATATTCATACAAAAACTTGTTGGATGTGAATTTTCGGTACAACAACTTGTATATGAGGTGCAAAGACATACAAAAACACTCTCGAGACGACACCTGTCCCCGTCCACGCTGGAAACCGAGCGGGCCCGCCGCGTGGCATATTTGTACGTAACCCCTCCCGTATTTCTATTTCTATTCATCTCATTGGCTTTGTTAAACGAAACAGTTTCTGCTATTTACCTCTTCCAGAGCCTGTGTCAAGGAGGTCGAACCCAGGAGGACGGAGGCAAGGAGGAAGGAGCTACCCGCCGGCGGCGATGGTGGCCGGTGATCCGCGCTGCTGTATCTTCGACGAAGCATCTTCTCGATGGAGGCAAGGAGGAAGGAGCTATACACACCTATCCCCACGCTCATCGTCGCCTCCGCGGCTCTCTCCTCCTCTAATGGCGCGGCCGTCGGTAGGGTTTAGGCATCGTCCGCCCCGCGATATTATGCTGTAAATCGAGGTGAAGAGGTCTTGTGAGTGTGTAGGAACCGTTTCCCTGCAAGTAATCTAAATGAAATCGAATTTTTGATGTTGTCCTGTTCCGGTGTGTATAGCTGCGAAGCTGACAAATTTTCCCAAAATTGAGCGGTGCTCTGATGAGAACTATGTTTTGTATGTGATGTTAGTGTTTAGGAATCTTTTTCCCACAATTATTGTTGAAATATTTTGGTGTCTCGGATTATCCAACTGCTGGTACTGATTCTTCAAAGCTACCACTGTTAGTATTTCTTCAGAGCTACCCCTGTGGTACTTTATTACAACCTTTCTTACCATCAAGTAGATCAATCGTGTGTTTATTTTCGGATCAAGTCTGTTACAGCCTTTCTTACCATCAATGTAGCACTAATATATAGCCAGGAAAATCGCAGCTATGATATTCATCCTTGGCTGTGGTCGGTGTGATTTATTTTCAGAATCCGTAGGATACTCCATTGTATTTTATTTTGTGTCAAATAGCTTGTAATTAGTTTGCAAGAATGGCCCGCAACCAGTAGAAAGGATCAGCTCCCGTAGTTGAATGGATGCCATAGGGAGGGAGCTGACTGCAGACTATGAAAATGAAGAGGGAAATAAAAGTTCAGAAATTTTTGTACTCCCGCCGATCTGTTAATAAAAGTTTCAGCTCCAGTACCAAATTTTCCCCAGCATATTGTTTAAGATATATCTACTCTATGTCTGAAGAAAATTGTCCCCAACTTGTTCTAACCAAATCTGAAGAAAATTGTCACCACACTAAAAAGTATTTGTATCTTATTTGGCACAAGTTACCATCAGCATAACAGAAAATCATTACTTTGTTTGGGAAGAAATTTTCACCACACTAAAAAGTATTTGTATCTTATTTGCTGCGAAATATCATAATCTAGAGTTGAGAAATTCAGGGTAGGGGAATACTGCCTTTATAGACAGGTGCACAGAGAGTCCATATGAGCTGCCAATGGAATTACAGGGGAGTAGTGCCTTTATTTTAGGTTTCACATATTTATTTCAAGTATGAGTTTGTGCTCCTTTTCCTTTTGTTCAACAATTTTATGTTGCATATTTCCATTTCCTGTTTTGGTTTCGATTATGCTATTAATATTTTTGATACTTTCTTCAAACGATTTCGATGAATACACAGGGGATGGGTCAGTCAACTCCAGAGGTCATCCCATGTTTAAGCATACATAATATTGAACAATATTGCTCCAACCATACATAATATTAAACAAATAATGCAAAACTGAATTGAAAAAATTATTTCATAGGTAATTTCACAACTTTATTCCATTGCATATTTCATGTCTTACAAACATTGCTTAAACTAAACAACATGGCTACCTCTCTACTTCCCAACATACAACATGTCTACTACTGGCTACAAATACATCACTGGCAGCACTCAACTTGCATCAGGAACACACACACACACTCAAGTTGTATCGGGTCACAACTACTTCAGAGGAACACACATGCAACATACATCAACTTCTTCCCTCTGTATCACCCCGTTGCTTCCTCTGAATCCTTTCAGCTGCAGCCACAATTTGCATCTCCAACTGGTCTTGTTCTTTTTTCTATGTACTCCAGCTAATTTGATTATGGCAGACGCCTGGACGGCTGCAGTATTGAATTCCACGTGGTTTGATTGCACTTCCTGCAAGCACATGTTATCAGTTAATCAAGTAAGCGACTAGAAAGCTGGGCAAGATCCACAATGACCTCCTGCTTTAGACCATGTTTTTTCAACAATATTTGGCTTGACATCCAAATCATATAACTAGGAAAAATATGATTTATGGAATTAGACGTTAGGTGTTTTTAGATTATCAGAAACATGGCAGCATACAAATTTAAGTTGAAGTAAGATAAATCAACACAACAATGAAGGAGGATGGTGTGACTTTTTCCTGCATTAACTTTCCACAAGAAAACTGCTCATTTGCTCATTTTATGAACCACACATTGTTACAAGACGTGAGTACACAATCAGCTTTAACTTCCTAGGCAATGATCCTAATTGAATATGATACTGTACACATGCTGCAACCATATCAATTATCTTAAATAAGTTTTGGAGGGAAGCTGCATAGTATAACGGGCAAAGTGTAGCGCAGTATGGCAGCCCCCAATTTATCATAATCCAATGGTGCACAGGATAATGGCCATGATGTACATTAGCTATGAACATCATTAAGCCACAGCTGCATGGTACATTTGCAAGGCTAATGTTTATTCCTGTGGATTTCAGCTCAATTAATGAGGAAGGCTAATGTTCGTTCGTGTTCAATTCATAAGGAAGGAGATGTGCAGAGCTGCTGGAGCGAAGTACCTGAACCGAAGCTATGAACCAAAGTACCTGAATCGAAGGGGAGGGCACCGGCGCAGCTCGCAGTAGCGTGATACGTCGGCGAGCAGGTCGCAGGTGCGGGAGACGGCAGCGAGCAGGGCGCAGGCACGTCCGACGGCGGCGAGCAGGTCGCAGGCGCGTCCGACGGCGGCGAGTAGGTCGCAGGGGAGGGCGACGTCGGAGAGCAGGGAGCAGGCGCTCTAAAAGGCGGCGAGAAGCTTGCAGGCGCCGGAGACGCCGGCGAGAGCCTGGGTCCTCGCCTCGCCCGCACTCACGGCGCCGCTGGAGAGCTCGTCGGCGTAGGAAAGGCGATTCAGATATCCTTCACAGAGGGACCTGAACGTAAATACGAAATAAATCAGGGGGTTACGTGAAACAAATGCTGGACGGGGACAGGTGTCACGTTCTGAACGATTTTGTACGTCTTTGCACCTAATAGACAAGTTGTTGTATCACCTAATCACAACTAGAAAGTTGTTGTATGAAAATACACCCGCTAGACAAGTTTATGTACTAGGGGTGCAATTACCTCAGCAGAGAACCCCTACATGACTAGTTCAGAGAGAATGCCGTGCATACGTGCCTCGGTTGAGGGAATTTTTTCAACAATATCAGGAACATAGAAGAAGGGGCAAGCTGCCAATGTTACATTACGAGCTGGCATAAATGCTGAGCGCGTACCCATGCAGAACTAGCGGCAAAGAGGGAATTGAAACGAAAAACATGTATGCGTGCGATAATATTTAAGTAAACAGCCAATTTTTTTTTGAAACGCGGTACAGGGTCAAACGACCTTGAAGCTTGATTATATATGGTGAGTGCTCGGGCCAGAGAGTGAATAAATAAAATAGTGCGGTATTTTTCTTGCCCAATGCCCCCTCACTCAAAGTGCAATGAAATTAAGGGAAAAAATAGGGTGCTATAGGAAAATAGCGCCAGCCTTAAAATATGCTATTAGCGATGCTATATCGCGTTATAGCGTGCTATTTATGAGACATCGTACACTAATTGATTTAGCGGGACAATTCTCAATATGCTATATCGTGCTATTTTTTTCTTCCATTTAACAGATGTTGGGGAATATGGTGGAGACATTCAGCAATCGTTACCTCTGGGTCTACCCACTGTCATAGGTCGGATCACCAGCGGCACTTTTGCTTGTATTGGGGATAGAGCCCGGTGTAAGATGCAGGCAGGGGCGGATTTGCATGCCGGGCAGCCCGGGCTACGGCCTCATCTCTCCAATATCTAACTGAGCGTGAAATGCTGCGCTCTGGTGTGTCCTCGGGTAGGTACTACCTGTCGGCGGCTCACACAAAATTCGGTATCTTTCTCGCGTCGGTTCCCGTTTCGCTCCACTTCCCGACCTCCTCGCACTTCGACACCGCCGTGCTCCGTCTCTGAGAAATAATCGACCACCGCTAGCTCGCTTCTCCCCACCCACCCTCGACCACAAGCGTCTCCATGACTCCCTGCCCCGGTGACACACCACAACGTGCTGCCCCCGCTCCCGGACTTGGGCGGCCACCGTATGCATGCGTCGGGCGTCGGGGGCAGCTAGGTTGAAGGAAAAGAAAGCAGCGTCAGTCCTAATCGTCTGCACCTCTGGCAACCACCACTCCAGTTCTCTCCTCTGCCCCATCCCGTAGAATGACTCATCCTCATCCAAATTGAACCCTCCTCGCTTGTCCTTGAAGGCTCCACATCTCCTCCTCTTAGCCGCGCAGCCTCGCGCCCTCGCCGCCCTAGCTATTGGTGACCCTGATTGCAGCGGATTTATGGGCTATGGAGGCAACCTGGTGTGGATTCGATAGAGGGTAGTCCCTGCTGCACTGGATTTGATTTTCCCCAGTCCATTTGACTTTAGGTTTTGGCTTCGTTCCCGTCTCTGATTCATCTTTTGGTTTCTTCTTGACTCCGTTGCTCCTCTGTTTTTTGTTCTATTTTTGCTGCTTGCTTTGTGTTTGTTACTTTGAATTTAGGGCTTTATCTTTGGCTGATTCATAATGCATTTTTATGTGGTGTCTAATGTGTTAAACAGGTAATGTTCTTTGTGTGGATTGGCACCTCAAGTTTCTATGAGGCAGAACTTCGGTGGGTTACAGGGTTGTCGGGTGTCCAGGTACTCAATGCGTTGATGCACAGGTTCACATCTCCATCGGGTTGTCTGCTAAAAGGTGATGCTCACTTAACTAAGAACTAATTAAACCGGCAGATGGTCTAGAATAAATTAACTGAATTAATAAACATGGTATTCAATTTCATACAAGAAGGTCACAAGAATATGTGATATCGATTAAGTGAAATGATTAGAGTTGTGTCTTTCAACGGTGACACGTGTTCCAATTAATTCCCCTACACTTATGTTTGGAATGGATAAACGATTCTTATGTCGAGAGGCTGTTTTTTTAAGAACTTTTGTTAACAATTATTCTGAAATAAATGCGTTATAACACAACAACTCTCATCTTAAAATTTATAGTAATGATTGTTTGCAATTGTAGATCATATGTTCCATTTCCTATTGACAGTGCTGAAATAGTACTTTGCTCTTTTAGACTCCGACTCTAGCAGTGGCTCGCCATTTAGTGATAATTGTACGGCTTTCCAATGTCTAACCTACTATGCTTTACTATTTACACTATTTAGTGAATCATTGAGCAGGTTGATTGAGTACCGCATTTCATTGCATAGGTAGATCATGCTTGCAAATAAATAACGAGAGGATGGGTGTGGTCCTGATGATGCTTTGGCGCTGCTGGCATCTAAGGAATGATGTTATTCATGAGAAAGGTGACAACATTGGAGGCTCATTTCAGTTTCTTAACCGTTATTTGCAGGAGCTTAACCTTTGGAAAGGAACACATCATAGACAATGCAAAGCTCGCATTGGCTGCTCCTATGAATCCTAAACATAATGGAAAGTGGTCTGCACCAGGAAATGAATGGATAAAATTCAACGTGGATTCCTTGTTTCGGGTGAACATCAACATGTGCTCAATTGGCTGCATATGCGGTGACCATATTGGGAAGGTGCTTTGGGCGCAAAATGCCGCTGGAATTTCTTCCCAGGACACACCTGAAGCTGAAGCGACGGCGTGGAATTTCTTCCCAGGACACACCTGAAGCTGAAGCGACGGGGTGTGTTCTCAGTTTTCAGAGCATCCAGGATGTTAAAAATGCTTTGGTTATTATGGAATCTGAAAACTGTTTGGTCGTATATGCTATCAAGCACAAGAACTAGGGCTTGTCTCGCCTCTGGAATTTGTATGATGATATTAGTATGGTCAAAAGGAACTGTTTACGTTTTGAGACGGTGAAAATAGGAAGAGGGAGCAATAAAACAGCTCATTTATTAGTTGCAGCAGCTAGATATTCAGGTAAGAGCCACTACTGGATGGAGCATGTCCCACCGGATTGACTGTTATTGTTCAGAACGAGTCCGTAAAACTTGCTATTCCCGATATATAAAGGGTGCCTATATAAAGCTATCTGCTCCCACGAAAAAAAGACCAAACTATTACTAATTTTGTCGTCTCTAGCTTCAGTCTTTGTATGAAAATCCAAATAATTGGTAGGGGTAGTTTTAATCAGAAAATAAACTTCTTTACAGTGGTTACAAATAGATGCATGTTCCTTCAATTGAAGCTAAATGTACGTGCATAATCTGAAGCATGGGTTGCTAGAGTTCCATGAGTGTTGTGTAAGAAATAACACGAGTATAGTCAATGGAGATGTTCTCCCATTTCTGTTTTGAACTGATTTTAAATGAGTTTACATTTTCCTACGGACTAACGATATACCTGATGCACAGTGGTTTCCTTTGCAACATTATAGATGATACTGCTTCTAGCTTAAGTTCATATCCATTACTTTTCCACTTCTTGCAATTGGATGGTCTTCATTGTTGCAAAATTCTAGGTTGTTCTATCTACCCAATATATGGGCTATGTGCATCATCAGATTGATTATGATAAATAGAATCAGTTCACGGAAAGTTCAGATTTTTATTTAGTTCTTTCAACTGAATTGCGACTTCATTAGAAGAATCCATGATATCCAACTCTATACTCACTGTAAATTTTCAAAATTTTGAACTGATGTTCTTTTGTCTTGATGCAAAATCTGTGTTCATTACATTCAGCTGAATTTCAGAGTTCACCGAAATAGCCATGCTATTCTGGACCTCTGTACTCGTTGTAACTTTCGGGAAATGCTGAACTCATGCTCTTTATCATGTTATAAGTTTTCGGAAAATGTTGAACGCATGCTCTTTTATCCTAGCGCCAATTTTTTTACTATTCACCTAGATTTCAGAATAAAAGGATCAAATTTGTTCTGAAATCCTTTTATATCTTGTGACTCATTTGATACATCTGGAAATCAATAATTTTTCACATATTCAAAAAAAAAAAATTATTATGTCATCTCTCATGTGATATTTCTTTCTTTTGTCAGATATCTATTTTATCCTCTGTTGCAAATGCTCATTCAAGAGAGCCTATGTCACATGGGGAAGGAGGCAACCTGTTGCAGAAGCACCTCCTACCAATGTTTTCTTTTTGAGAGAACATCTTACCAATGTTTTTCTTTTTGAGAGAACATCCTACCAATGTTTATGTACATGGTTAATGCTTCATGGTGGATTAGTGAACGACCTTTGGCATGTCCAGTCATGGTCTCTAAATCCAGCGGCTTCTCACTTCACTTTGCCAATCACATTGAGAATCAAATAATAGGGGTTTAAGCTTCGGTCTTCTATATTTGGCAGAATAAAATTAAGATGCAGAGGTTATATCCAATGTTTTTCTAATGGCTCAACGCATGTGCGTAATAGATTATATTCCAATGAGCTTGCAGTGAAATCCAGAGGTGTCAAGCTTAAGCCTGAAGAGTCTGACAATCTGTAATGTCAAAGTGCTTCGGTAGTGAATAAACAGATTTATTAGCATTTCTCTTGAAAAGGTCCAGTACTGAAATTGAATTGAATTTTACAGGGATTTTACACATACCTCTAAATAGATTTGTGTCCAATTGATATGATGGGAAAAATCGATTTTACACATACCTCTAAATAGATTTGTGTCCAATTGATATGATGGGAAAAATCGAATGTGTGCTCAATTTCATTTTGTTAAATGCGGCCGCAGCAAGGCGCGCCATTCCTTCTAGTATACGTATAAGACTTCTAATTTCTAGAGAAATTGGGTTTCCCTATGCGTCGCTCTTTGCGAGCTGTAACACGGGATCGCCGGTATAGTCCTCCAGAAGCTTGCCTCCCTCGATGTAAATCCGGTGACTGGGCCAGGCTATATACTACCCCACAGGTGATATCCTCTCGGCGAGCTTGGGAACCCATCCGTCCCTGATATGGAGATCGATCCTAGAGGGGAGAGACGCCCTGAACATTGGCCTGATTAAACGAATTGGAGATGGAACCTCAACGGATGCTTGGCAGCAGAACTGGCTTCCTCGAGATGCAAGGTTACGTCCTGTAGCTCCTGCAAAAGAAGAAGCACCGGTTAGAGTGTCCGAATACATACATCAACATCTAGCTCAATGGAATGTTGAAAAGTTGGAGGAATTCTTTCTTCTAATGGATGTTGAAGTCATCAGAAATATACCTCTGTGCCACCGGATCCAACAAGACTTTTGGGCTTGGTATTTCGAGCGCACGGGAGTGTTCTCTGTTCGATCGTGCTACCGGGCACTAGCTGGAACGAGGAAGACGAGAGAGGACTGGCTTGAGGCGAGACCTGCCTCCTCGGGTTCACTGGACGAGCAGAAGGCTTGGATGAGACTATGGAGGATTTTGGTGGTGATAACAACACGAGTATATCTACTAACATGGTGGTTTAAGTGTTCACAGCTGGCCTTATAATATCTATCATGAAAAACAGTAATCTCTTCGAAAAGATTCGTAAAGGAATTTCTGAGACGAGCCATTATCTGAAGCAGGATATTTCAATATACTTGCCCGGAATTTCCGGTGGCTAAAGGGCGGAATTTCCGGCCTCAGCCCCGGAATATTCCGGCATGCGCGAGGATCGTGTGATGAAGTTTTGTGCATCCAACTGGCCGCTCTCAGATACAGGGGCGGAAATTTTCCGGCCTCTGGTCCTTAGAAGAAATTTGGATGTGTCTCGGCTGCCCGCTCTCAAATGCAGGGGCGGAAATTTTCCCGAAATATTCCGGGGGAAATTTCCGTCCTCTGGTCCTTACAAGAATATTGGATGTGCTGCTGCTACCCGCTCTCGGATATGGGGGCAGAAATTTGGCCGAAAAATTCCGGTCACTGGATTATTGAAAAATCCGCCCCCGGACTTTTTAAATATCCAGACCTACTACCCTGGAAATTTCCGGTACTAATACCGTAATATTCCGGCCCTTGACAGCAACGGCTAGATTTCGGAGGAGGCTATAAATAGTTGTTTTCTTCCTCTAGACAGCTAGTTCGTCCATTCCTCACTCTCCTCCATTGTTTGAGAGCTCAAAACGCCTAGAGATCCCTCCTCCTCCAACCAAACTCGATGTCCTTCAAGAATCTGATGGAAGAGGCCTAGATCTACATATATACCAAGCCATAAATCATTTTCCCTTACACTATCCCTTGGGATCTTGTAAATCTCTTGGTTGCCTTGTCATCCTAGAGAAATCCTAGTGCTTGTAGCTTCCACCTTGTTGCAAGAAGGTTCGGATTGTTGAGAGCCTCCATCTCACTTGTGGAGTAGCCTCAACCATGTGTAAAGGTTTGGTCAACGCCTTCAAGTCGACCTCATAGTGGAAACGAGAATATCCCTCATCGGAGAAGCTCAAGGAGAATAAGGTGTGCACATCCGTGCTATTGAGGAGCGCCTAGGTGGCTCCCCACCTCTCCAACATAGACTTACTTCTTTTAAGAAGAAAATACGGGAAACATATCATTGTCTCTGTGTTTACACTTGTGGTTATCTTGTGCCTTGCATATTACTTCCGTTGCTCACTTATTTCTTGTCACCTAGGAAATTCATCTAGTTGCACATTTAGATAACCTTGTCTTTTACTTGCTAAATCCCATCTAAAAGTAAAAAAAAGATTAAAATTTGTAGGTCACCTATTTAGCCCCCCTCTAGTTGACCA
The DNA here is from genome assembly GCA_028641055.1 of Alopecurus myosuroides. Classification (NCBI taxonomy): domain Eukaryota; kingdom Viridiplantae; phylum Streptophyta; class Magnoliopsida; order Poales; family Poaceae; genus Alopecurus; species Alopecurus myosuroides. The sequence goes on from JAPCYS010003764.1 coordinate 23,287, forward strand.
TAGTGTACTTTCAATTGATATCAAAGCCTCAGCTCTTATATTGGGCTTAACCTCCTAAGAGTATCATTGTCAACGGAGATGATCCTGAATCTTCTAAGGAGGAGCTCTCCAAAATGGCCGAGACTATAGCTAACCTAGAGACAACAGTTGGAACCATCCAAACCCAGTTGTCCAAGGTTAGCTCTAGTGTTGGTTCGAAGGTTTCCTCCATCAAGAAGATGCTTTAGAACATGATGGGTAAATCTAAGGGGCGCGCGAATTCTCCCAATGTCTCCGATGAGTAAAGTCCGGAAGAGGAAACTATTCCGGACATTACCAAAATCAAAGAAAACATTGCCAAAGCTAAGGCAAAAGCCGCACAAAAGGCTAAGGCCAAGGCAAAGGAGAATTCCGGAGGCTCCAAGCCTCAAACGGCTAATGGTTCGGGGTCCAACTCAAAAGTTCCACCACCTCAAAACTATGACTCCATTCACCCAATTGTATCCGTGCCACACAATCTTAATGTTGGACTTCCTCATATGCTTAACACTAATGAATTCTCTTCTTGGAAGTTTGAAATGGAGTCACATATTTCCGGCTCGTGCACCGCCTTGTGGAGAAGTATGGTCCATGGATTCCATCCTCACGACCCAAGTAACTTGACTCCTAGGGAGGATGTAGAATCCCACCACAACAAGACCGCCTTTGTCATCATTCAAAAGGCTCTTCCAAGAGAGCATCTCACTCACATCCGTGGTTGCAAGACCACCAAAGAGGCTTGGAAAAGCTTGACACTTTGTTTCAAGGGAATGCTATCATCCAATCATCCATGTATGATGTAGCCATTGACAAGTCCGAGAACTTCGTTATGCAAGAGGATGAGTCCTCCGAGGAGCTATATAGAAGTGTCAAGACATCGTAGTAGGGTTCATAGACGGGGGTGCCACGAGGCCTACGGGTAAAGTCGTGGGGGGGATTAGGTAGTATGACAACCAGGGACACATAAGTTTACCCAGGTTCGGTACGTCGCAATTAGCCGACGTTCCTACTCCTGCAATCTCACTAAATCAGGGCTGAAGCCTGAAGTATACAAAGTACAATGTGAGTTGGGTTGCTAACACGACGACGATCAGCTTCTCGGCGAGTTGGCTTCTAGCTAATTGTTCGTTGTCTTTCTTTTCTCCCGTTCGACTTTATATAGATAGCCGGGTTAGGGCTTACGGAAAGGAAACCTAGAAGACTACGGTAGGTTCTAACTTGGAAAGCAAGAATCCGCCTTCTACTCCAAGCCGCACCATATGGGCCGTGGTTCGGGTTCTTCTAGAATCCGGCTTCTGTGCGTCAGCTTACTGGGCCGCCTAATGGACCATGATCCATTACCATTCAGGCCACCTTGGTAATCCGGCTCTTTAGGACACTATCTGATATACCCCTAATCAGTATATATCCGACAGTAGCCCCCAAGAAGGATTGAGACTCCAATTCGCCGTCTTTTGTCAATTTTGTAATTTTTCCGAGAAATGCTGGCTCTATGTCTCGATTCTTCTTTTCCTTCAAATCATGCTTTAACGCGAAACTCGGATTTTGGGAAATCCGGCATTTTCTTCCATGAACCTTCTTGGAGATACGTCAGCGATAAAATCATGCTGACGTTAGGGACGTTTGGGTTTCGAGTGTGAAACCCTGAAACGTATCTCTGGCAGATTCTCGCGGAAAACGAGAAGATAGAAGTAATCACTTACCACCTCATTTCCCGGATTTTCCGGTGAGTGACACGCATTGAAAATCCAACGGTCTAAAGAGACGTTAGCGCGCATCACTAAGGATTTCCGGCTATAAATAGCCTCCTTCGTGCCCTCCGGCGAACCTTCCGCTCTCCCTCACCTTCAAGCTTCCAAGCGCCATAGCCCCCGAGCCACAGTTCCAGCGAGAGCAGAGCAGAGCCCGTGCTCATCTTAGCACCATTCCCGGAACTTCTCATCGGGAGCTCAAAGTCGTGACTGTGCCGCCAGTTCATGGACTCACCGCGTGCCTCCGAGGAGCACTCCGTCGTTGCAAACATCAACGAAATCATCAACACGATGGACCCTCAGCTCGATTCGCCGAGCCACTCCACCGCGAGTGCACCGGAGAACATTTCCGGCGGCAAGGCTCGCGAGGATCTTCATCTCGCGGCCGAGAACCTGGACGCCTCTTCCTCTGCGCCACCTCCGCCACTCGTCCCCTAAACGGCTGAAGAGAAGATCCTCCTCGTTGTGGAGGAGCTCGCTGCCGCGGCTGCCGTCGCCGGAGCCGAGGACGAGGGCGAGACTTCCGACAATTGAAGCCGGTGCAACATCACCCCTGCCTTCTTCCGACAATGGAGAAGGAGGGGTTGATTGTGAAGGGAAAGTGGCGGTACAAGGAAGAAGAGTCTGAGCCTTCACCCAGGGCCGAAGAGCGGGTTCTCCTCACCTCGCACATATCGAGAGGTATGGGATTTCCGCCATCCGTCTTCTTTCTCCAGGTACTCAATTACTACAACATCCAGCCCCACAATTTGCCACCAAATTCTATTCTCTATCTAGCCGGGTTCCTGGCCCTCTTCGAAGGGTATCTAGGTTTAGCCCCTAGGTTAGATTTTTGGATGTACTGTTTCGAGGTTAAGCGAAACCCCTCTGAGGGTGCACTTCCGACTTGCGGGACCATATCTTTTACCCTGCGTAGATTCAGGGAAGATTGGTTCCCCAAGATAAAAACTTCGGAATCCTTCAAATTATGGACGGGTTCCTTCTTCTACCACCCATACGTCCCGTTTCCTGGAAAGGAAACGGGGATTCCACCTTTCACCAACACTGCCACCACTCCCCAGGAAAATTGGGCAACAGAAGCATTGCAAACCCTGCCGCCAGATCTGCTTAGGATTAAGAGACGCATCGCTAAACTCGTCACTTCCGATCCACCTCTGACCGGCATGGACACAGTTCTATGCTGGTTAGAGAGGCGAATTCAACCTTTGGTTGACCACAGTCCCCGGCTCTTATGCGATTACACGGGAACTGCGGACGCCATGCGGACGACGAACAAATCCTTGACGGCAAGGATTTGCGAAAGCGTGTGAACCAGTTGTTCGCGGCACGCGACCAATATGAGGAAAGCCGGCCGATGTATACGGCGACAAACCCGGATCCAGAGGTACCTCTTTTACATTTCGGCTTTTGTTTTCTTTCTTTCTCGGATAATTTTCTTAACCCAGACTTTGTCTGTTTTGACAGATTTTCGATCTTCCTGAGACAGACCTCGCGACTGATGCTGAGTTGGAAGCACTGCGTTCCAACTTTACAGGTGGACGGAAACGCAAGAAAGTTTCCGTTTCTCAGGACATAATCGACCTTAACGGAATTCCCGTTGCTACCTCCAGGTTAATCATCTAGGTTTTATTTGTTTTCTTGTAATTTTATTCCTTTGTCTCGGAATTCTGATTTCTCGGGATTTTTTTCTTTCTAGCCTAGCTCCAACAACACTGAAGCCAAAAAGTCTGAGAAAACTTAAGTCTGTAGCCCAAAGAGGGTCACAGCCTTCTCCTGCAACTGCTCCCGGGACTCCAGTCGCAGCTGCATAGGAAAATTTTGTGGCTATAGAAGAAGAACCCCTACAGTCCAGCCAGCCTTTTGCATCCGAGCCGGATGTGAGGGAAAGGGCGGACCCGGAAATGGGTGGTCCTTCTCGGACAGCTGAGGAGGATCCCCTTCCTACTTTTGACAAGGATTTCAAGGTCATCCAGGATGCCCTTAATAACGTCGAGGATCTTTTTGCAGAATATGCAAAAGAGTTCAACGGAAACTTGTGGGGTTTGCAGCGGATAAGCCAGGTAATGTCTAGCCCCCAAGTAATAAGTTGAATGTACACTTTCTTCTTAATACTTTTCCCATTGTTATGCTTGTTGTTAACTTAAGCATTTTTTGTTTATTTTCCATGTTTCAGCAAACTGCTGAAAACATCTGATGGAGGGATGATAACCCGGTAGGCTAACGCCAAGGTGTAACTCGGCCCAAAGGGAGCTGCGCAAGATCCGGCTTAAGGAAAAGGAGTTTCTAGAAGGCCCAAGAGTGTAGGCCTCGTAACCCAGATTGTGGGTTTTTGATAAGGAAACTTAGGGTTTGGAAGCGGTACCCGGGTAGGACTCCGAGTATGCCTTGGACAGGAAGTCAGGGGGGCCGGATACTATATAAGCCGGCTCTTAGGGTTAGATTAGACACGAGTTTTATTAGCTATTCAAGTATCCCTTGTAACACGAGAGTTGAGATAATAAATCTAGATCGGAGACTCGGCGACTTGATTGCCGGCTACCAGATCAATTATCAGCATGATTTCCCCTGAGCAAAACCTTCTCCCAAACACCAGAGTCGAATTGCCCCATGATAAGTTACCCCCGGTAACGTCTGCCGTGATTATCCCACGACAGTTGGCGCCCACCGTGGGGCCTACGTCCAAGGGTGTTTACATCACAGGAGAAGCTCGGGAGAACATGAAGAACCTCGTCATCGGCGAGATCTACACCAACCCCGAAGGAGAGAAGATGGTGGACGATTTCGGCTGAGGGTCAGAGTCGGATCTGCTCGAATCCGGATCTGTCGTTACAATCGGCCGGGTCAACGTCTTCATCGGCATGGTACGTACGTACGGTTCAATCCCTGATGATTTTGGATTTGATTCTGTATCAGGAGAGGCCACTTGCGTTCAGTCGGATGGAGAAGAATCGGTCGGGACGATAGATCCGATAGAAGAGCCCACCACGAAGAGGGAACAGCCGGAGGAGCCGGCATGGACCCCGCGTGGCCGGGTCATGAGAGAAGATGATACCGAGTCTATCCTGCACCTGCTGGAGGACCGGTACGAGGAGGATAGTTGTGATGAGGAGGAATACGAGTCTTCACCAGGCATCGCGCGCCAGGTCGCGGTCTACACGGCCCCTGCAACCAATCTCAATCAGGGGGGTGTGACTACGGCCGCGGTCGGAGCGGCGCGAGCGCTGGCCCAGCAGCAAAATCCGGCTGACGGAAATCCGGTTCTGACCCGGGTTGACGGAGAGTCGGCTTCAGTCACTAGCCGGGCGGCGGATAGTGAGTTGCAGGCGAATATGTTCGGATTTATGGCGAACCGAACGCCAGGGGTGGGTCCTTCGAATCCACAACACCCGGCCCTGTTCAGTAATAACCTGATCCTGGATCCCACGGTGCTAGCTATGGTGATAACCTCGGAAAACGCAGCGGCACGTGCTAGGGATCTGGATGTAGCCCGCCGTGCATTGGAGCAGCAAAGGAGAGATGTGGAAGCAGAAAAGCAAGGGATAGCCACACGCCAACGTGAGCTGGATGCATTGGAGAACCGGCTCCGGGTTGAGACAACCAGGGTGCATCAAAGATACCATACTAGATTACCGGCAACGGGTGGAGTCATAAACCCGGCCGCGCTATTCATCACACCTCAGGATCAGCCAATCCCGGCCGCGAATCAAGAAACTGTACATCAGCCCGCAACCGGAGGAGGACAGCCGGCGAACGTACAGGCCGGGTTACCCACATTGCATACTGGGGTTGCTGCTGGTAACACAGCACCACCACCACCACCATCACGATTTCGCACACCGCCAGGTCACTTCAACAACCCCATGGATAATGTATATGCAGCAACAATAGCATTGTATCGCATCCCCGTAAGAGAGTCACCCCATGCGGAGGAGACCCGGCGGGCGATAGACTTATTGCGCACGGTAGTGGCCCAGCAAGTCAATTACCCGGATAATAGTAGTGGAATGCATGGAACACCGTATATCAGTCGGCAACATGGCAATACCGGCAATATGCAAACAAGTTCAGCGCGACGGAGGGCAGAGCAGCAGCAAATGCCGCCTCCTCCCCGCGTCCAGGCAGCACCAGCAGCATCAGCAGCACAAGCTATTGTGGATAGTTTCAGAGCCAGGCGAGCCACGGCCGGGTCTGCGGTACACGGGCCCGCAGCAGCGCCACGCCCAGCCGTACCTCCCGCAGGATCGCATGTTTCCCGAGTGAGGCTAGTACTGACTAATCTCGCTGGGCCTAAGTGTCTGTCGGATAACATCAGGGCTGAGCCTTACCCGGATAAATTCAAGGAACCGGGTAAAGTAGTAAACTATGAGCCGACTATGGACCCAGAAACATGGTTGAGCAGCTATGAGATGGCTATGTCGATTCGCAACGCATCTGAAAATCTTCAAGCCAAGTTCATGTACTTAATGATGTCAGAAGGAGCAGCAAAGTTGTGGTTCAACAATTTACCCGAAGGATCTATCAAGTCATGGAGTGAGTTGAAAACTGCGTTTATCAAGCACTTCCACGGAACATGCAGGAAGTTGTTTACTATTGACGATCTAGAACGGTGTGTACAAAAGAAGGGAGAGTCGGCGCGCAGCTGGGTGCGCCGGGTTATGGAGATACTTCACTCGTCCATGGATATTCAGCCAAAGGATGCGTTACAAGCTATGGCAAAGACATGCAAGTATACACCTTTAGTGCAAAAGCTAACACGCATGAAATCTAGTCGGAATGCTTCAGAGGTTACAATGGGAGAGTTAATGGACGCGTGCTACAAGCACGCCGCTACGGATACCACAGAAGAGGACGTCGATGATAAGAAAGCAAAAGCAAACACGAGCAATAATGGAAGAGCCGGCAATGGATCTACGCCGGGTAACAATGGAGGAAATAATGGAAACAACAAGAATAAACGCCCGTTTGAGGGGAGTTCCGAGTTTGTCGCCAACACAGAAGCCGGGTCTTCGAGACCCAGAGCAGAAAGAAATTTCAATGGAGGAAACTTTAACGGAGGAAACTACCAGGAGTCACCAAGGCCGGGTAACCACTGGGATGTCTTCAAGATGCCGTGCCCGAAACACAACAGGAACGGTAGGCCGGCTAACCACTCATTGGAGCAGTGTGTGGATTTACAGAGATGGAAGAACGAGGAAATAAACAAGACTATGCGAGGTGTAGGCCGAGGAGGAGGACCGGGTCCGGGCGGAAACCCGGGCAACGGCCCACCCCCGGCAGGAAACCCAGGAGGTGGTAATCCGGGTAATAACCAGGGAGGAGCTGGAGGTTTCCAAGCTAACCCCAAGCAATTGGGACAATATCACGTACATACTACAGGAACTTCCAACAAAGACAGAAAGATACTTAAACGAGCAGTGAACACGGTCAATTCAGCTGTTCCGAGATACCTGCGATGGTCGGATCAAGAGGTGACATGGAGCAGAAGGGATCACCCGGAAACAATAGAACATCTGGGTGTGCTAGCATTGGTGGTTGCGCCACAGGTTAATGGCTATGAGCTGAAAAAGGTCTTAATGGACGGTGGAAGCAGCATCAACATCTTATATTGGGAAACTTTCTTACGCATGGGTCTCAAGGAGTCTCAGCTACAGAAAAGTTCAACAGTTTTTCACGGGATTATGCCGGGTCACTCGGCGTGCCCTGAGGGAAAGATTACCTTGGAGGTTGCTTTTGGAGAATCAAAGGATAATTTCCGGGTGGAGTGGCTCACGTTCGAAGTGGTAAAGTTGTGCAGCCCTTATCACGCGCTATTCGGAAGGCCGGCTTACGCTAAGTTCATGGCCAGGCCGTGTTATGTATACCTACAGCTAAAGATCCCGGGTCCTAAGAAAACCATTACCATACATGGGAACCGGATTATAGCAGCTGAGTGTGACGAAGGAGACGCAGCAATGGCAGAACAGGCCTGCAGGAAGGAAGAACTCAAGTATTACCGGTCTCAAGTAGACCCGGATGATAGAACAACATTGAAGAGGCCGAACACTGAGGATGAGAGAGCAAAGTTCAAAGCAGCACAAGATACCAAGATGGTGTCCTTTGTCGAAGGCGATCCCTCTAAGCAATTTGCTATAGGATCTAACCTGGACAATGAGCAGGAAAAAGCACTCGTGGAGTTTATTCGTTCAAATCAAGATGTTTTTGCTTGGACGCCTAGCGACATACCGGGTATCCCTACAGAGTTAGCAGAGCATAGCTTGCATGTTGATCCCAAGTCCAGGCCCGTGAAGCAGGGCCTGAGAAAAATGAATGAGGAAAGAAGAAAGGCTATAGGAGAAGAAATTGCTCGGCTATTGACAACCGGCTTTATCATGGAGGTATTTCACCCGGATTGGTTGGCAAATTCGGTTCTGGTGATGAAAAAGAGCAACGAGTGGAGGATGTGCATAGATTATACGAGTCTCGACAAGCATTGCCCAAAGGATCTATTTGCCCTTCCAAGGATAGATCAGATCATAGATGCAGTGGCTGGAAGTGACCTATTATGTTTCCTGGATGTGTATTCCGGGTATCATCAGATCAAGCTCAAGAAGGAAGATTGGGAGAAAACATCGTTCATAACCCCTTTTGGGGCCTTCTGTTACAAAACCATGACTTTTGGATTGAAGAATGCTGGCGCAACTTATCAGCGGTGTATCCAGAAGTGCTTTGAGGACCAAATTGGACGCAACGTTCATGCTTATGTGGATGATGTGGTGATCAAGACCGGGAAAGCGAAGACATTCATTGATGATCTAAAGGAAACATTCAAGAACCTGAGAAGATATCAGATGAAGCTTAACCCCACAAAGTGTGTGTTTGGAGTTCCAGCAGGAAAGTTACTCGGTTTCATCGTCTCAGAAAGAGGGATCGAGGCAAACCCGGACAAAATCAAAGCTATCCAGAGTCTGAAAAAGCCGGAAAACCTGAAGCATGTTCAGAAGCTTACAGGGTGTGTAGCAGCGTTGAGCCGGTTTATATCCAGACTCGGAGAGAAAGCAATACCCTTGTACCGGCTCGTGAGGAAATCTGATAAATTCGTTTGGGACCAAGAGGCGGATGAGGCGTTTGAGGCACTAAAGAAGCAGTTATCTGAGGCACTAGTTTTAGCAGCCCTGGGTCCTAAAGAGCCCATGCTACTGTACGTTGCGGCCGGGCCCCGGGCGGTTAGCGTAGTGGTTGTTGTTGAGCGCAAAGAGGATGAGAAAGATCACCCGGTTCAGAGGCCGGTTTATTACGTCAGCGAGGTATTATCGGAGGCAAAGCAGCGCTACCCACATTGGCAGAAACTGGTTTTCGGGGTCTTCATGGCCAGCCGGAAATTGAAGCCATACTTTCAGGAACACCCCATAACAGTGGTTAGCTCTATACCAATGTCGGATATCATCAGAAACTCGGATGCAACAGGTAGAATAGCCAAGTGGGCCATTGAGATGGGAGATTACCACATCAACTACGAGCCCAGGTCAGCAATCAAATCCCAAGCTTTAGTTGATTTCATCAATGATTGGACTCACACAAGCATGCCCACAATGACACCAAGTTCCGAGTCTTGGGTGATGCACTTCGATGGTTCTAAGCAGTATGAGGGATCAGGAGCTAGGGTGGTACTCACAACACGCAAAGGAGACAAGTTGAGCTACGTGTTGCAAATTCACTTTGATTGTTCCAACAACGTGGCCGAGTATGAGGCATTATTGCATGGACTGAAAGTAGCCAAGGAGATGAACATCAAGCGGATACGATGCTATGGAGATTCGGATCTTGTGGTACAGCAGGTTTCAGGAACTTGGGATAGAAAAGATGCAACTATGGCAGCATACCGCAGAGAGGTAGACAGGGTTGCCGGGTGTTTTTCCGGGTATGAGGTGGAGCATATAGACAGACGAAAGAACGAGGCAGCAGATGCGCTCGCAAGACTCGGCTCGCGCAGAGAGCCGGTTCCACCCAATGTTTTCCTGGACGAATTATGGCGGCCATCCGTTAAAACCGAGTCTGAGGAAGAGGTGGCTAACCAAGACCCGAATTTGGAGCTCGTGGCCACAGTACGTGCTGTTCCCGAGTGGGCAGAGCCGTTTCTGGCTTACCTATCACGGGGCGAGTTACCACAGCAGGAAGTATTAGCAAGGCAAATTCTGAGGCGAGCAAAAGGCTATTCTATCAACAATGGGGAGCTGTATAAAAGAAGCGCGGCAGGAGTGTTTTTACGCTGTGTAGCACCAGAAGAAGGCCGACAGATCTTGAAGGAAATCCACGAAGGTGATTGTGGGCATCATGCATCCACAAGATCCCTTGTGGCCAAAGCTTATCGACACGGGTTCTTCTGGCTCACGGCCCTAGCAGATGCAGAGCGCTTGGTGGCAAGGTGTGATGGATGTCAAAGGTACGCTCGTCAAACCCATGTGCCAGCTATGGAATTGCGGACTATCCCGTTAACCTGGCCGTTTGCTGTTTGGGGCATGGATATGGTTGGCCCCTTTCACATTTCACCTTGCAAAAAGACACATCTCTTGGTGGCTATTAATAAGTTTACCAAGTGGGTTGAAGTTATGCCAGTTACCAATTGTGAAGCAATTACGGCAGTCAAGTTCCTGAAAAGGATTATCTATCGGTTTGGGTATCCTCACAACATAATAACGGACAATGGAACCAACACGTCCTTGGGAGAGATGGAAAAATTCTGTGGAAACAATGGCATCCGCTTGGACATAGCCTCAGTGGCCCACCCACAGGCTAATGGATAAGTGGAGAGGGCAAATCAGGAGTTACTTCGTGGATTAAAGCCACGGCTGCGAGTCCCGTGCATCAGAGCTGCTGGCACGTGGGTTGAGGAGTTACCTCCAGTAGTTTGGGGAATCAACAGCACACCTAACAGATCTACTCAGATGAAACCGTTTTTTATGGTTTATGTTGCAGAGGCGGTATTGCCGAGTGATATTATTCATGACTCGCCTCGAGTGTCGGCTTACGTCGAGGTGGAGAACGAGAAGACCCGGCAGGACGCCGTGGATATGCTAGAAGAACACAGGGAACAAGCTTTGGAGAGATCAGCCATATACCAGCAGGACCTGAGGAGATACCATAGTCGGCGGGTCAAAACCCGGGTCTTCCAGGAAGGAGACCTTGTTCTGCGCCTGATACAGTCAAAGGAGGGAAAACACAAGTTATCTCCACCATGGGAAGGACCGTTCATTATAAGCTGAAATCTGCACAATGGATCGTATTACTTGATAGATGCAAGGGAAGAGTCGGCTACTGTTAATGACACCGCTCATACCACTTCATCTATGCAAGAAAGAGAAAGACCATGGAACGTGGCTCAGCTGCGTCCCTACTATACCTAGAATAGGCTACATTCACAAGTGGAATTACACGATGTAACAGGCAGCAGGTTTCAGACGCACTCTTTTCCTATCCAGGGTACCTAAGGGGACTGGAGGGTTTTTAATGACGCGGCTTGCTGACCTAACTTTTCTCATATCAATAAAGAGATGGTTAAACAATATATTGTTCCTTTTTGTTGTATCCTTTGTCAAGTTTTTATATTCCTGTTGCTTTCTATTTCTTTTTTCAGGTAAGTGTTATTTATTGTTCTTAGTATATTATAGTTTTTCTAGTAAATTGCATATATCTAGGTCTTGGGGGCTGATTGCTTGAATAGCACAGTTGCAAACTCAAAGACCCGGCCACGATGCCATTAGGTTATAAGGGCCGATTACTTGTAATAAGTACGGCTGCAAGCTTATAACCGGACAATAGAGCCAAACTTTCTTGACTTTTCTTGCTTAAGCTTGATGCGACTCGCACAAAAGTGGCATGCTTTGCTAGCGTGTAATTACAATCAGTCATGATGCCCAATGGGACTTGCCTGACCCTTTCTTTATACAGTTATAGCAGCATTGATTATCCACGCGAAAGCCGGCTTATAGTAAAAGAAAGTCAAAAGGGTCATCCAAACCACAAGTTATGCAGGGTACAAGGTTAATAGCCGGAAACTCAAGATATATTAAGCATAACTTCAAACCTACGCGAGCAGCTCTAGCTTTTGGGCTTTAGCAAAAACAATTTGTTCTTTTGAAAAAATCCAAAACCCCAAACTCAGAAATTCGGGCCTTGGGGACTTGGGAATTTGAAAAAGGAATCAAAATTGCCTGGCTATCCAGCTCAAAAACCCAAAAATCCGAGTCTTGGGGACTTAGAAAAAGCCCACTTGTCAAAATCCCCGAGACCCGGAAACCGAGTCTCACAGTAGGAAAAAGTAGCGAAAAGTCGGAAAACCATCAATGGAAAGTTTGAAGATAAGAAATATCAAGCTCATACGAAAGGCCAGAAGGGCCACGAAAGCTATTAAGGTTTTTAAACGTATTACAAACCAAGATAGTAGTATCAAAAAGTGCACATGCGCACTATCAAAAGAATAATTGTTTTAAAGGCCCATTGGCCGAATGAAGTGTTCGAGACAGTAGCAGATAAAATTTCACTCGGCCTCCTGGGTCGAGTCTTCAACCTTGTCCTTAGCAGCGGGGTCCTGGTCTTGGGTTTGCTCTTCAGGGGCCTTCCCAGCACCTTTATCCGGATTAGCAGTGTCGGCACGAGCGGGCGGGCGGACAGCCGGTGTAGAGGAGGAAGGCGCAGATTCGATTTCAGCTTTCCTCTTGGCAGCATCCTCCTTCCTCTAGGCAAATTATGCGTTCCACTTCTCCAGGATATCAAAAGGCTCGGGCAGATCTACCTTCACCGCTTTGTCTTTGGCATCATAAGGCGTTGTAAACCTGTCTAGTGCCAGACTATCGGCAATTGTGGTCGCCGAGTGACGTACCTCAGTTTGAATAGCCTTGAAGTCCTTGGCGGAGAATTTGGAGCCGTCGAGATTGAACTCGGGAAACCCGGCCACCAGCTTTGCCAGCTCAAGCTTAAGGAAATAAGCTTTGGCCAGCATAAGCCCGCGGGTCATCCCAACCTGGCATGACGAGCGTTTCCAGAGCTCGATCCAATCGGGGATAGTGGAGCACGCGTGGAGCAAAGTGTCCAGGCCCGAGTAACCCTCAGCCGGCCACTGCACAGCGTCCACGATCCACTTAGTGCCGGCACAGAACTTCCGGATCACAGTCTTCAAGGTCTTCACCTTCTCAATGTCATTATCTTCTGGGGCCGCTATGCCAGGGCCTGCAGTATAAACAACAAAGGTTAAAGCAAAAAGCCCAGGTATCATGCTTAAAGGAAAATCCGAGCTATAAAACAGCAAGCCATAAAATCTTACCAAGTAGGACACGATAAGTATCGGCAATCTGAGCCGAGAGCTTCTTCAGTGCATCTTGAGCATTATGGTATTTCTTCTTGTACTTCTTGACGTCTTTATCAAGCTTTTCCACTTCAGCCTCAAGACCTTCCCGCAGCTTTGACTCGGTCTCAAGGAGCTGATTGGTTTTAGCCAAAATCTCCTCAGACCTGGCCATCTGTGCCTATAAGGGAAGGAAAAGTAAAAGTTAGTCGGATATAAGAAAGAACAGGGTATCAAAGAAAGTACCGAGTAAAATTTTGACAAGTTAAACTCGGAACTTGGGGACTAGATGAATACTATACAATATCAATCGTCGTTACCTGGTGCTCAGCAGCCATGCGCTCCAGTATATCTCTTTCTGTGGTCTTCAAGGCAAAGAGTGTACTCATCATCTGATCATAGGAGAGTTTTCCCAGATCTATGTCGGAAGAACCAGGATTCTGCTTACCCGGAGATGGAGTCTTTTCTCCTTTGCGGGGGGAGACACCCGGGTCGCCTAAGTGTTGGGGTTGGGCTCACTTCTCCCTGTGCCCAGTATTACAACATCCTCATCCTCGAGTGTATGCGAGGCGATTGGGTACTCGGCCTCCTGATTGGCCGGGTCTTTCAGCGGTACTTGTTCTTCATCGCCGCCAGCCGCGACCGTCACATTATCAACCGGATCTTCCTTAGCCGGGTTATCAGTGTCCATGTTGTCCGGGTCACTGGTTGTGACCTTGGCTCTGAGGAAAGTAAAGATAAACAGTTAATATATGATAAGTTAAAGTTATGGAAAAGTGTTAGAATATTGAAATAACAGGAGAGGTATCTTACCCGGAGTTCACCATAAAGTCTAAAGGGAAGTCATTACTGGACCCGGAGGAAGCTGTTACAGGGTTTGAGAGTGAGACCCGAAATTGTCCAGCCAAAGGATGATTGGGAGAAGGATGTTTCTGAGGGGAATCTGAAGGAAGGGTTTGGGAAGTACCGGCGCGGCGGGCTGGGGACGAAGGGATACCCGGGTTGAGTGGATTCTCACCCGGGGAGTTCCGGGTTACTCTGCGCTTGACCGTTGGGGGGCTCCTTCAAGTATGGCCAATCGGATAATTGTCGATTAAGCTTGCACATATTAGCAAATGAATACGGTTTGGAGGCGATAGAGCGATACAGAACCTTAAATACGACCCCTCGGGGTTTTCTCTTGGCTCCGACCTCAACATCCGGTTCTGTCTTGCTTTCGTCGCTTTGGGTTTCCTCCTTATCTTCCGGATCTTCCTTCTCCTCCTTGTCCTCCTTGTCCTCCATTCCTGAGAAGCATAGTGCATAGTCGGAAAAAGAGAAAGTGTGGGAAAACAAGTTAACAGAAATTAAGATAGGCGAAACCCGGATGATACCTTCTTCCGAGTCAGCCGGCTCTTCGTCCTCTTCCGAGTTTTCGGAGGGAGGGGGGTCTCGATATTCCAGAAGGCGCTATCTTCCTGAGATAAAGGTATAAAGATGAAAGTTAGTAATTGCATCAGGTAAAAGCACAAGAATAGAAGAGTAAGGGCCGGGTCTTACCGCTGGAGCCGGGTTGTCGCGGGTGAATGGCTCCAAACCGGCTATGGTCCGGATCACTTCCGCTTTCAAAGTCAAGAAACTTTTGATTATCTTGTTTGTATCAGCAGCCGAATAGTTCCTCAAAGAATAGCGGAGCGAATCCGTGACGTGCCCAGAATACTCGGACATCAGTTTGGGCCGGATGGCATTAGGTTGGATTCGGAAGTTCACCCAAGTTTTAACTAGATTAAGCCCAAGGAGACCCTGGGCTGAAAGGACAGCGAGTTTGGCTAGGAGGGGTTGGATGGACTCCCTATCCGACTCAGAGGCAAAATCGTTAAAGTTGTCGGAGAGATCGAGGAGGCCCTCGGAGAAACCCGGCAAAGTCTTTTCGCCGGGTGGGGAGATGTCTCGACAGTAGAAGTAGGTCTTCTGCCAATGCTTGACGTGGGATTTGAGGCTCAGAGTCGGCATCAATGAGTTCTTCCGCCTCTGAATTGATACCCCACCACAAGCCAAGAGGGCCCCGTCGCTGCTTTCGCGGCACGGTTTGCATTGGAACAGCTCGAGAAACAGAGCAAGATTTGGGGGGACGCATAGATATGATTCGCAGAGAACGATAAAGTGGGTGATATTTAACATAGAATTGGGTCCTATGTCAAAGACTCGGAGGCCATAGTGGCTAAGTAGCTCACAGAAAAAGGAGTGACCCGGGGGACGGAATCCCCGGATCACGTGCTCGACAAAACAGATTACCTCACCGATAGCTGGGGAAGGCCGGGTCTCATCCCCCGGGACTCGCCAGTGAATATCCTCCTGGGAAGGAAGGACGCCCGACTCAGCGAGCTCGTCCAACTTTGCCTTGGTCACGGTGTACCTTGCCCAGTTGGCACATATGGATTGAGTCGGCCTTGCTTTCGCCGGTTGTTTTGCCTTGGTCTTAGTACTGACCTTGGGTGCCATGTGCGTAGTCTACAAAACAGGATGCGGATGTGCAGAGTGTAAGCAACTAAAAGACCCGGAAATTATAGATTATCCGAGTATCAAAGAGTAATTACGGAGAATTTTGGCAGATTAGATCTAAACTTAGAGATTTACAGAGAAATGGGTGACCACAAGTAATGGAGATATGCTATTGATCTAGTTTACACATTGGTTGAGAAGGAACGAAACATGGGCTACCCAATCGTCGTGGAACAAGAAAACCATCTATGAAGCGGATCTAAATCTAATCTAATTCGAGCGAGCTTGAAAGTAAAATTTATGGAAGAAAGGAGGCTCACCGGTGGGGTCTGGAGAAGAGCACGACGGCGACCGATGGCGCAGTCACGGTGGCCCTCGGGACCTTCCGGTGAGCTGTGCAAGGGCGCTGCAGCGGTGGTTGACAGCGGCGCCGCGTGGGCTGAGGACGAGCGCAGACGGCGGCGGCTCGATTCCGGCGGTGCGCCCGTGGACTCCGTGGTGGCGCGGCGTCGAGCTTGAGCAAGAGAGCACCGAGAGAGTAAGGGGATGAAGAAATGGAATGTTCGATCTAGGTTTTCCCCTAAGGCACCTATTTATAGGTGCGGGTGGGGAAACCTAGACTAAGGAGCGGGAGCCAAAAATTTCGGGGAAGTAATAACAACCGGATTTTTTTGGGATAAGCGTTAAGTGCTCACGCGCGATATTCGGAAAGGATCAGAGCAAATCGTCCCCGAGATATCCGGATAAACTAGCGAATAAAATGAGCCGGGTCTTCTGTGTTTTCCTCGGAGTGTTGACCCGGGAAAATGACGTTGGACTCGGAGAAAACCGGGTTATTATATGGACCACCTGTGGAGTTAGGCCTAGCTGTTTATCAAAGCAACCTAACCCGGTCTTTTATGGACTTGTATGTTTGTTATTTTTGCAGGGAATAGCATGCGCTTCAAGGAGGATCCCGTGAAGACCAAGCTATTCTGGGGACTACTGATGGAGGGATGATAACCCGGTAGGCTAACGCCAAGGTGTAACTCGGCCCAAAGGGAGCTGCGCAAGACCCGGCTTAAGGAAAAGGAGTTTCTAGAAGGCCCAAGAGTGTAGGCCTCGTAACCCGGATTGTGGGTTTTTGATAAGGAAACTTAGGGTTTGTAAGCGGTACCCGGGTAGGACTCTGAGTATGCCTTGGACAGGAAGCCAGGGGGGCCGGATATTATATAAGTCGACTCTTAGGGTTAGAATAGACACGAGTTTTATTAGCTATTCAAGTATCCCTTGTAACACGAGAGTTGAGATAATAAATCTAGATCGGAGACTCGGCGACTTGATTGCCGGCTACCAGATCAATTATCAGCATGATTTCCCCTGAGCAAAACCCTCTCCCAAACACCAGAGTCGAATCGCCCCAAGATAAGTTACCCCCGGTAACGTCTGCCGTGATTATCCCACGACAACATCAACATGGAGATTTTCAAGAAACTTACCATCAAGAACAATTAGGTGAAATCCCTTCTTTCGATTCTTGAGGGTAAAGAGGCAGAACTGGGATCCACTCAGCAACAGCTGAAGGATTCAGCAGGTAAAATATTTCTCTGCTTTCAATTGTGAGTTTTTTCTAAGTAGTTTTCCGAGTTTTAACTCTTCCTTTACTTGCTTTTCAGCTTCTTTGGCGAAAGCCAAACAAATTGTTGAAGATGCCGGCAACGCCGAAAACCTCCGCTGCGAAAACCTGGATCTTCACAAGCTTAATGTGAAGTTGCAACAGGACCTGGAATGTTAATGTGAAGCTGCATCAAGTACTATCTTTCTTTGGGACTAATACTGGGCTCGCAGACCAGTCAGTATGCATAACTTCCCTGATAAAATCAGCTGCTAAAAGCCAGATACTTTCATTGCCTATAGCCTTCCGTCTTCTTCCATCAAAATGACGGAGACCTTGTTTGACGGGTTTTGAACCTGGAATTACCTTCAATTGATGCTCAACAAGTTTTCTGGGTACTCCCGGCATGTCCGCAGGACACCAGGCAAAAATATCCCAGTTCTCACGGAGGAACTCGATGAGCGTGCTTTCCTATTTTTCGGTCAACCCTGTCCCCACACGACAATTTTTTTCGGATCTTTGGGGTCTAGGATAACCCGTCTTGTATTCTCGGAAGCTTTGAAGCTATCTGCTGGCTTCCGGCTTTCTTTCCCTGCCGGCATTTCCATTGGCGATACTTCTTTTGCCAACTCTTTTAATTCTTCCATTGCTATTACTTTTTCGGCGCAAAGGGCGTTTCCTTTTTTCCAGCTCGTTCGCCAATTTGAAGTCTCCCGATATGGTGATTACTCCTTCTTTTGGCCCTGGCATCTTCAGCTTGTTATAAATATAACATGATCTTGCTATGAATTTGGCGAAAGCTGGACGTCCGAGTATTGCATGGTATACACTTTCGAACGGCACTACCTCAAATGAGATTTTTTCCTGTCGGAAATGTTCTCTTCCTCCGAAGGTTACATCTAGGGAAATTTCTCCTAAGGAATGTGCTTGTCTGCCAGGGACGATGTCGTGGAAACGTATGTTGCTATGTTTGAGCTGGATCTTAGAAATTCGCAGATGCTTCAGTGTATCCACTTACATAATATTGATACTGGATCCTCCATCCATCAGCACTCTTTTTAGCCTAGTGTTTTGAACAATAGGGCTTACAGTTAGAGCTTGTGTGTCGGGTTCTGGGATATTTCCAGGATGATCTGACTGATCCCATGTAATTGGCGTATTGGAATACTTCAAGAATTTAGGCATTGGTGGGACAACCGCATTTATTTCTCGAAGTGTTCGCTTTGCCTGTTTTGCTGAGGGAGTTGCCACGAAAGTTAAATTGCATTCTCCATCAACTCTCGGGAATTTTGGTTCGCCTTTTCGCTGTTGTTCCTGAATTTTTTCATCAGTGTTCGATTCACTGTCTTCTTTTTCAGCCTCTGGCTTTTTCTTGGAGAATTTCCTCTTGGAGTTCTTACCTTTATTCCCGGATCCTGCGATGCCCTTCATATTCTTGTTGAGGTGACACTGCGCATTTGTATGGGTAGACTTCCCAAATTGCGAATGGTGGACACAGTTTTCCGACTTAATCTTTTCCCATTCTTCCTTAGAATAGGAGATAGGTTCTATGTTTCTTCCTTTCCATTTGTCGCCAGTATCCTTTCCAAAGGTTAAATTTACTTCTTTGGGTTTTGTCTGTGCTTCTGGAGTGGTCTTCTTTTCAGAACGAGGCGTATTTTTGGCCTGAACCAAAACATCAATTTTCCACCTCTACCTCTAATGTCATCTTTGGCCGCTGCGTGCTCATTAGAGGTAGTGAGCATAGATCCGAGATCCTTGTGCTCTTTTGAACCAACCATGAACGGTATGAGACCGGGTTTTAGTCCATTGATGAAAGCATGCATTGCTTGTACATCACTTACTCTAGAGTAGATGTTTTTCATTGCTGTCCATCTTGATATAAAGTCAACATACGACTCGTATTCATATTGGACACATCGATAGCTGGTTGATGCTCTTAGGGCGTTTGTACGTACCCTGGAAGTGCTGAGCGAATACTCTAGCCATATCATCCCAGCTATCCACTATTCTTGACGGAAGCCCGTTAATCCAATCTCTGGCTCCATCCAGCAACATTAGGGGGAGGAATTTTACTGCTTCCAGGTCTGTCCCCTTGTTGATCTGAATGGCAGTATAGTAGTCTGAAAGACATGTATCCGGGTTTGTGCTTCCGGTATACTTTTGGTAAGTTGGACCAACCTTCGCAAAGCTAGAATGTAGAGTTATTCTTCGAATCCTGTCAGTGAAACACTTAGGTCCAAAGTATAGATCATCTCTTTCCGCCTTATCGGCGTGTCCGGAATATCTGCCGGCTGAATGGACAGAGGGGGATCTGCTCCTTTCTGGCCCATTGTTGCACGAATGCGCTCTTTCGTGATTATCCCTGTTTCGTCCATTATCGTGTCGTTTGGAATGAGGCGGAGTTCTTCTCCTTGGACTTTCTTTATTACTAGGAGGAGTACGGGACCTCTCACGTCTGTGAGGATTTTCGTGTCTTCTGGCTTTTTTAGCTGGGCGTCTCGGAGGCGGCATCATTTTTCCGTCTTTCCGGTTTTGTTCCTCCCGGTCTTTATGATCCCGGGGTATATTTTCGCCTTTCGGCATATGGGATCCCGTTATGGACACTTCATCCTTATTGTCCGGGATTTTCTTGTCCTTCTTAGGATCTCCCTTTTTGTTCTTAGAATTGCCTAAATTTGCAAGTTCTCCAGGTCCAAGTGCTCCAGCGGCACAAGTGACAGTTTTGCATAGGACGGAGTCGTCATGCAACTTCCCTGATCTGGCCTGACCTCGCTGCTGTCGTTCCAGTGCTTTACCCAGGAAAGCATACACTCCTTGCAACTTTTTGTCTTTGGAGTAGAGATCGTCATTAAGGATGGCGAACGCGGCTTCCGCGTTTTCAGCCGCGGTTTTGTAGATGTGTTCTCCCTTAGCGTTTACGCCGTCAACCTGTCGTTGCCAAGAAGGGTTTTGCAACCGTTCCTTTGCTTGCAGTACATCCGGTCTTGCGATTCCGGGTAATCTCGTGGGTTTTATCCCGGACATATTCCGTCTCTCAAATTCTTCAATTTCCACTTGCTTTGCTTTTACAGTAGCTTAGGCTTTGAGGATATTTTCTTGGGATCAGAATAGTTGTTGCTGTTGCCGCATAATGGCTTCCCTTCTGGCTTCCAGCACTTCCGGTGGCTCGTAGGGTCCGGCCGGGGTTTTGATCAGATTGATCTCGTCCTGTTCCGACAATTCAGGGACATAGATTTCTTTCTTTTTCTTCTCCACAGGTGTGCCCCCGCTTGCTCCTCCTGCTTCCAGGTTTTGGCTACCATTATCTGCTAACTTTTTCTTCTGGAGTTTGTACTCGAGTTTCTTGGCAGTCTTGTTTTTCTTCTTGGAAGAGGGAGTTTTTTTTACTAGGTTCTTTTTCTGTCAATTCCTTGACATCGGGGTAAATAGGGCTGGTTTCACCATCCTCTCTTTCCTCATCTGGTGGAGGTGTTTTGGGGTCTTCGTCGTCTTCAGCATCCGAGCTATCAGTCGGTTTTGCCGTAAGTACTTCATGGAAGCCCCCAATCATAGATTTAACCTTTCTTTTGAAAGCGTCTTCATCTTCGTCTTCTGAATCTATGTCTTCAGATCCAGGTTCCGACTCCAATCTTGCCTCTATGGCAGCTAGTACGGAGTCGGCTTCCGAGTTCACCGTTTCTTTGGCGGGTGTCAGATCTTCCACTGGCTTTATGGGATTGTTGTTTTCTGCTTCTTCCACGGGATTACTTACTTCCGTGTTTTCAGCGACCTCGGATTGCACCATGCCAATAAAGTGAGATCTGATTGCAGACATCTCCGAAGAGGCAGCGAATTCAGGAGTTTGGCGATATGAGAAAAATCCGGTATCACAGTTTTCTTCAACTGGGTATAGGGAGGGTGGGATAAATTTACTTCCACCACAGAATCCCATTACTTCCGCAGTTAATCCGATAAAGATATTTGCAGATCCAATCGGTAAAACCCAGCCACTTACCAGATGATTCCGTGCCGGCATGTACGATCCATTGTCGAGGAAGCGCCCAACGTCGTTGTCGAATTCCAAGCTTCCGACAGTTATGGTACTGCCGATTCAGCCGAGTATCCCCGATCGAAACTTAACGCCTGACGTCCCTGGCCCCACGGTAGGCGCCAACCGTCGAGACATCGTAGTAGAGTTCATAGACGAGGGTGCCATGAGCCTACGGGTAGAGACGTGGGGGGACGTGGTAGCACAACAACCAGGAACACCAAATTTACCTAGGTTCAGTACGTCGCAACTAGGCGGCGTTCCTACTCCTGCAATCTCACTAAATCAGGGCTGAAGCCTGAAGTATACAAAGTACAACGTGAGTAGGGTTTTGCTAACTCGGAGAGGATGAACTTCTCGGCGAGTTGGCTTCTAGCTAATTTTATATATCTTCTTCTCTCCCGCCCGACTTTATATAAATAGCCGGGTTAGGGCTTACATAAAGGAAACCTAGAAGACTACGGAAAGTATCTAACTTGGAAAGTAAGAATCCGCCTTCTACTCCAATCCGCACCACTTTGGGCCGTGGTCCGGATTCTTCTAGAATCCGGCTTCAGCGCGTTAGCTTACTGGGCCGCCTAATGGACTGTGATCTATTACCAATCAGGCCACCTTGGTAATCTGGCTCTTTAGGACAATGCCGGATATACTCCTATTCAGTATATATCCGACAAACTGTGTGGGAGCGGATATACAGCTAAAAAGATTGAGATTATGTGATGTTAGCGGCCAGTCAAAAATTCACTTGATTCACTCAGGATTGTTGCTAGATGCAAACACAAGTGTTTTGAAATGGGAGAAGTATTAAAAGGGAGAGGGTCAAGAGCCAAGGTGGGAGAGAGTTCGCGTGATCCAACTTGGACACGCCTTCCGTCACCTCTTTTGGGACATTTGTAGGCGACGACCCAGCGCTGTCTATGAGCTAGGCCGAGTCTATCTCTAGGTGCCCATGACACCAGCCCAATGAGAAGGGTGCAGGCGAGGGTACTAACATGGGAGGATTCACAAGCAATAGAAACCTACCTTTATAGACGTGTTTGGTTACATGCGGCTCTAGGGATAGATCAAGCGTGGAGAATGGGCAAGCTCCAGCCAGCCTGGCTCTAGTGAGGCAACCGAAAATACGAGTTAGTCGTTTTGTTTGGTTTGATGAGTTACTACATGGACTATGAGAGAGAAATGCAACGTGCACTAAAAACAAGGGCATCCTTCCCCCACTCATTTTGCGATGCCGGCTCCATAGAAACGGTTGTCTTCCCGAAGGGTCTGGCCCAAGTGTATTTTGAGAAGCACGCAAAATTCGGTTGGGTGCAGCAAGATGAAAGATACTCTCGTTTCGGTGCCTACCAACTTTGGCCCTGTGGCTGCGCTCGGTAGCGGAGGAAAAAAAAAATTTAAGGTAGGGCAAAATCAAGAATTGATTTAAATGCCTTTTTTTTTGTTCGGACGAATTTATGCGCGGTGTTTCGTTAAAACATGCATTACTTTATCGTAAGAAGTCCGTTTTTAATTTACTGAAATCGTTCGGAAAACACGTGTGCATCTAAAAATTAAGGTAGGGCGCCCTAAGGGAGCTCCGCACGCGCCCTATGCACTTGTCGCTGGCTGCCGCATTGCCTGCACCGATTACATTTCGCATGAAGCAACAGGGACAGGGCGCGATTTTCCGCAGGATACGTAGATAGAAGGATGGAGATCTGCCATTGGCATGCGTAAACCTGCCGCGCGCGCTCACTGATCCATGAGGTACGTCAGTTTCGGCCGACACAGACAGACCCGTAGAAACCACGGTAGAATGCACAGCACATGTCTTTGCTGCGACTAGCTGAAAATTGGACGACAACGCAATGCCACAGCTGCAAGGCAGTATGACGAGGCTGTGATCTACGCCGTGGGATGGGAAAGGCAAAGCAAAGGTCGTAGATAGCCCGTTGCACTGTCAGAATCCACGTGATGAGGTCGTCGATCAGGCGTCCGTTTGACAAATGCTGCTTCGCCGATCCGGCAAACCGAACCACCCACTCGCTCGGTCGCCCGTCCAGTCGCAGTCCGGACCGAACGCTGGAACCGTCTGCCGTCGACGCGGGGCCGGGGCGGCCTGTCTCGGTCGCCATGTGGAGGCACGCTCCAAACGCATTGGACGGGCGTCGCCGGCACGGAAACGATTCACGCGCTCTCGTGGGCGGACGGCAAAGCCGGACCCGAGCCGAGTCCAAGCCTCTTCACTCCAAGCCAATCAGAACAGGCTACCGCATACTTGTAGTCTGTTACGACGAGTACGAGTACTACTGCTACAAGTATTTAGTCGCATTTTCCGCTTTCTT
>JAPCYS010002014.1:0-46773 GCA_028641055.1 Alopecurus myosuroides
TGCCGAGCGACTGTAAGGACTTAACGCGCGCTGACGCGGCGCTGAGGTGGCGCCTCGTGATTGGCTGATACCTCTTCGCCTAAGTGATCTGTTTCGAACCGTTCGATCAATATCTAACGGGCAGGGATGAAAGAGAAGCTCACCGTGGCGGCTAGGTCGCCGGAAAATGGCCGACGGCGGCGCAGAGCTCTCGGCCGTGGATGGAGGCGGCGCTAGGGAAGGTCTTCGCGGACGGGGATGACTCGAGAAGATGCAGCTCGACACGGCGAGATTGATGGTGTCCTCAGTGGTCTCTGGCGACGCGCCAATCGATGGCGCCGTGAAGAATCCCGAGGCGGTGGTAGCAGGCGGCTCCGACGAGCTCAACGTCGTCTCTCCTCTGCACAAACAAGTGGGCCAAAGGGTCAGGGAGTACCACGGGGTCCAGGGGAGATGGATGGGAGGGGTCTAACCCTCGGGGAGGTGCTCACCTCGCCGGAATCGGGAAAACACGGCCGCAGCCAAGGATATCTCCGGCGAGCAAATACTACGGCCTCGGGGCACGATTATGAGAGGGAGGAGAGGGGAAACAGAGACGAGGTAGGGGGCTTTAAGGGGGAGCAAACGGCTCGGAGAATGATGGCTTGTAATGCCCGGAATCAAGGAATTGATTCCGATTCATTTCGGGTAGAAACGGCAGAGGTGAGGTTGATGACGAGCCGACGTCATCATGACGTCATCAAATTTTTTTCTTTTATTCCTGTTTAATTGTTTCAATTATATCTTCTGTTTTATAAATCCAATTAACATGAAATAAATTTCTAAATTCTTAAAATTTCAAATGCTTTCCAACAATATCATTTTTGAGAACAATTTAACATATTTTATTTTTGAAATTTTGGAAATTTGAATAATTCTTTAATTGTCACTTAATGTGATTTTTAATTCAAAATTTATAAAACATGGTTATGGATCAACCAAAATTTTAATGACATTCTAAATGTTGAAAACAAAATTTTGAAAGTCATTTCATCATGTTTTCACAAATTTATATTTTGAAAAAATAATAACACACTAATAATACTTTAAGGCCATTTTAAATTTTAGAAAATAATAAATTTATGTTATTGTCTAAATAAAATTTCAGAGACATTTTACATGTCATATATTATCTTTGGAGAGCCAATTTAAAACTATTTTCACATTTTATAATTTTAGGATATGAAGGATTTACTAATAGTATCTTAATGTTATTTAATTAGTTCATTTCAATTAATTAATATTGTTGATCAATAAATTTAGGATAAAACCACATGTCATAATATTGTTTTCAAAACCCTCTTTATGTTATTTTCAAAACAATGCATTTTATTATCACACCTTCATGTTTAAAACTTGGAATAACAACTAAAAGTTATTATTAACAATTTTGTTCTCATCAAATATTTTTGGGGATTAGAACTTTATTAGGGGTTATAAATCTTTGATTTTTGGTTGCCAAAATATCTTCAGATTAATATTGGAGTTGTAAACATTTTTGGTAAAGGTTTGTTAACAAAAAGATATTCCCTTTATATAATAATAAATTTATTTTTTTGAAAGAGGTTTTTGAGTTTAAGGAACAAGGCATAATTGGATTAGTAAACTCATTTTCATTGAATTAGGTATTATTCCCTTTTGTTTCTTGCTTCTCATTTGGTTCTTGGTGACTTGTATAACATGAAAACAAAAAGTTTCAAATTTTTGTGATTTTTGAGTTTTCCAAAAATCAGGGATGTTACAGACTATCACCCTTAAAAGAAATCTCGTCCCGAGATTTGGGAAGGTTAGAAAGAAAGATGGGTCTAGGTGAATGGGTTCCAGAACAACTGGGTGGTATACCACCCTTAAAAGAAACTTTTGTGGGTAGTCTATTTTCATTAGAATTGAGTGTAGATTGATTTGAGATTGGTGGAGTAGAACTTCCCTTCGCGGTAGAGCTGTAGACCAACATAGGTATGTTGAACTACCTTTGACACTGAGGGGTCACTCTTTGGGTCAATCAAAAGTCTTTGGGTTCCTCTCAACTTGTCTTTTGATATCCTTAGCGATCTTTCATCCTGTTGTTGTCATCCTTGAAGGCAAACACCATGCTATTTCTAAGGAAACTCTCATGGTAGGAAAACTTCCATTGCTTGATAGCTCCAAGGTTAGCTTGATCCTTATTAGGCAGTTGGCATTGATCATGGATGTGATTGTTCCTTCACACAGAAGAAAGAAATTTGATACTAGCATTCCTCAAATGGGATGGCTTGTGTATCAATAGGGTAAAGGTTGTATGATTCCAAATGGTTCTCACTATGGTTGGTGAATGAGTATGGTGTTGGGTTTGATCTAGTAGGGATGAGTAGAGATTTAGAAAGATGGCTAAGGAAGGTTCTTATCCAAAATAGCAGATCAAGGAAACTCATCTTACAAACAACACATAACAAACATATAGAAAAACATTCATCACACCAAACATCATGGTATTTAGAAAACACTAATATTGTCATACAACACTCATTGATATGATCAATACACTAACACGTTAACGTTGTTCTAACAAAGGAACTAGATTGGTGGTCTCATATATATCTTCTTGAGTTTCTTCAAATTCTTCTCTCACTGTCTTGAGGTGTTCTTGATTGTTGGGAAGTCTATGTTTTTCTTCAAGTTCTTCAATAATCTTGAGTGTAGGTCTTCATGTGGTGAAACTACTTCTTGCACTTCTTGGTATGGTCATCAACATTCTTGTCTTGGTATTGAGGAGGAGGTCATCTAGGAAATTTTGAAAGTGAATAATAGATGAGATGATAAGAGAAGGATTAAGAGGATTGTTTTGTTTCTAGAAAGTTTGAACATAAAAAAATTTCAATCCTAGGGTGATCAATGGGTTATTAACAACTTGTTGCAAATTGGATATTCACTATAGTGAGAGATACTGGCACCCGCTAGCCAATCAAGGAACGGTCTCGTGTCCGTGGACACGTAAAGTTGTCCGGGCCGCTTCATCTCACTATGCCGCTAGGATCCAAAATACTCTAAGGAGATAATAACATGATCAAAAATGGCTTCCAAAACCTAAGGGTCTCGAATTCTACAGGCAACACAATGCTCTGATACCATTTTGTAGCATCCCAACTTTTAATAAAGATGGAATACCGGTGTTATTGTGCTAGTCCCTGGATCATTTGCTAGCACCACGGTACAAAATGAAATATCATGCAAATGCATCAAATTCTATTACATCGCATGATCCAGTCTTTACAAAATAGGGTTACAACTTGCATAGTCTTATAAAACTAGCAGAAAACAAAGAATTACAGCGGAAACATAGAACAACATTGAGTCCATCTTCTTCATGTTCCACAGGCAAAACATGTTGGCGATAGTCTCGAGATCCTAAACGAAATCCTCACTCGTCTTCAGAAACATCTGCAATATGGAATATGCAGCCACAAGGGAGTCAATACAATTTAATGTATTGGCAAGTAACACTATGGTGGATATAAATGGCAAGACTAATACTACATGCTCATTTGGCTGAGTGGAGTTTTGGCTAAGTTTGCATAAAGCCAGTTTTCTCCTATCTCTTTTGTAAATCAGAATTTTCTTTTCAAAGGGGTGGCAACATTGGATTAAGATCCAAGCACCACAACTACTGTTCACTTGGTCAAAATTTTACTTATTGAAAATGGTGATGTGATTCTTCCATCCATCCTTGTCCAGCTGCTCATGGTTGTCCATAACCGGGGACACGGCTAAGATCTTAGTTTGTTGACTCTGCAGAGCTTGTGCACTTTCACCTTCAGACCCAACTCAACCCAAACATCCTATACACCCTGAGTGTATTAAGGAAAGGAGAAGAATCGAGACGAGATCTTTCAGAAGCAAGAATCCAACCCAATGGCAAGACCCGTTCCACCTATAATTATGCTACATCTGCTTGTCAAGCCCGGGCTGAACCCTCACAACTTAGTTGATCAAGACAGAGCCCATATGACTAAAGGCTGCACTGGAAGCAATCTAAACTTGGGGAACATCATAATCACTTTGTTCCTGGGTGGCATTCCTCAAGTGAACCCCCTCGGGGAGACACTCAACTCTCATCCAAACAACCAAATCCACCCAGGTGGTTCATTGAAGTTGTTACTTAGAATTTTTCCACAACATCAAGTAAAAATCATTTGTCACATTGCATAGCATCTATCAAGTTCTAAGGCTATAAATAACAAGGATAAAAGAGATGGCTACACACTACTAGGATAATAGCATAGCATAATATAACTTAGTAAAAATTTCCTATCAATGCATACTACTCAAAAATCAACTAATGCATATAGAAAATAATGGGTAGTTGAATGATGTGTTACTTGCCTTGTTGAAGTTGGTGAAGATATCACACTCTCTTCACAAAAGATCGTTGCTCTCCATACAATCTATTCATTATCAACACATAACCAAATAAACAAGCATCCTAACAAACAAACATACAAGTGTATAAAACATACATAGCAACTAACATATCAAAAGGGGCTTAACCAAGTTGGTTAGTACAAGGTCTAGGTTTGAGTTGGAAGATTCATTCTCTAATGGGCTCATACTTGTTAAGGAAATTTAAATGGTTTACTTGGGAAGGGATAGGTTGAGTTTGTAGTGATCTAACTTTACTATAATCATACTTGTCGAGGAAGTTCCAAGAGTTCACTAAGTATAAACACATTACTTCTTCAACTAAAGTAATACATGCAAACACTTGGTCATATTCACCTTCAAAAATATTTGAGTGACTATGTTAGTATTTTCCATTGTGGTTAGGGTAGGTCTACTAACTTCATCATCAAAGGGAAAATATTACTAAGTCTTTGGTTTTCCATTTGGGTCAATGGTTGGACAAAAACAACTTGTTATTTTTCAACTTGTATGGATTGCTTCTAGTCTTCACATGCTTGTCTTCTTGAAGTTCATCTTCATGCTTCTATTGTAGTTTCCTCCTTGTTGTGAAGCTTCTCTTGTACTTGATAAATCTTCATGATCTTCACTACTTGGTTTAGGTATGGGATGGGCACAAACACCACTAAGTTAATTTGAAAGGAAATTTAAGAAGAAGGATAGAAAGAGAGAGGGAGATGCTTTCTTCTGAATTTCTTCACACTTGTACTTTCTTGAGTTTCTTCTAGGTGTGGAGTCCATGTATTTTCTTCAAAACTTCTTCATTGATCTTCCTTGTAGCTCTTCATGTTGCCACCAAGTTGATATTGAAGTTTCATTCTTGTGCTTGAGTCTTGATCTCTATTTTGCTGACTTGGTGAATTCTTGAAGCAAGAATGGGAGAATGGAGAAGTAGATAGAATACTAAGGTGCTAGTGTTTGAGGTTCACTACTTGGTAATTTTAGGGACTTGGTCTTGGATCCAAAAATGGCCACAACAAACAATGGTAAAAAGAAATAGAAACAAAATCTAAGACATAATAACTAGATGGACTACTATGATGGATTTTTGGCTAAAATACATGGTCATGGTCCAAGGGTGTCAAAAATGGTTGGGAAATGATATCTCTGGTTCAAGGCTACCAAAAGTATCAACTTTGCCTAAGAAAACATTTTCTAATTATTTATAGAAATAATTATATGTCAAAGTACTCAAATAGACAACTTAATTTTAAAATCAATTTTAATTTGATCAATAATTATTTTGGGACAGAGGTTATGAAAGTACACATCCTAAGGTTTCCAAATATATTTTATTTACAATTTTTGGATTTGTAGAATTTGAATTATGCCAAATTTCATCAAACAAGCATATTTGAAATTGAACAATTTTAAGTTTGTCAAATTTGCATTTGGCCAGTGCCAAAAGTTTCTAAATGTCAAGGGATTTTCAAAAAGTCCAAGATTGCTAAATTTGGCTAAGTGGTTGAAAAGATATGATGATTTGAAGTTGTAGGGGATTTTCTGCAAAATTCACTATTTAATTTCTATTCCGGAAAAAAACAGAAAATGGGCTGCTATTTGCTGCGTTGGGCGACAGATAACTAATGGGCTTGGGCCTGCTACATGTTGCGTCGAGCGACTGGTAAGGACTTAACGCACGCTGACGCGGCGCTGAGGTGGCGCCTCGTGATTGGCTGATACCTCTTCGCCTAAGTGATCTGTTTCGAACCGTTCGATCAAGATCTAACGGGCAGGGATGAAAGAGAAGCTCACCGTGGCGGCTAGGTCCCCGGAAAATGGCCGACGGCGGCGCAGAGCTCTCTGCCGTGGATGGAGGCGGCGCTAGGGAAGGTCTTCGCGGACGGGGATGACTCGAGAAGATGCATCTCGACACGGCGAGATTGATGGTGTCCCCAGTGGTCTCTGGCGACGCGCCAATCGATGGCGCCGTGAAGAATCCCGAGGCGGTGGCAGCAGGCGGCTCCGACGAGCTCAACGTCGTCTCTCCTCTGCACAAACAAGTGGGCCAAAGGGTCAGGGAGTACCACGGGGTCCAGGGGAGATGGATGGGAGGGGTCTAACCCTCGGGGAGGTGCTCACCTCGCCGGAATCGGGAAAACACGGCCGCAGCCAAGGATATCTCCGGCGAGCAAATACTACGGCCTCGGGGCACGATTATGAGAGGGAGGAGAGGGGAAACAGAGAGGATGTAGGGGGCTTTAAGGGGGAGAAAACGGCTCGGAGAATGATGGCTTGTAACGCCCGGAATCAAGGAATTGATTCCGATTCATTTCGGGTAGAAACGGCAGAGGTGAGGTTGATGACGAGCTGACGTCATCATGACGTCATCAATTTTTTTTCTTTTATTCCTGTTTAATTGTTTTAATTATATCTTCTGTTTTATAAATCCAATTAACATGAAACAAATTTCTAAATTCTTAAAATTTCAAATGCTTTCCAACAATATCATTTTTTAGAACAATTTAACATATTTTATTTTTGAAATTTTGGAAATTTGAATAATTCTTTAATTGTCACTTAATGTGATTTTTAATTCAAAATTTATAAAACATGGTTATGGATCAACCAAAATTTTAATGACATTCTAAATGTTGAAAACAAAATTTTGAAAGTCATTTCATCATGTTTTCACAAATTTATATTTTGAAAAAATAATAACACACTAATAATACTTTAAGGCCATTTTAAAATTTAGAAAATAATAAATTTATGTTATTGTCTAAATAAAATTTCAGAGACATTTTAGATGTCATATATTATCTTTGGAGAGCCAATTTAAAACTATTTTCACATTTTATAATTTTAGGATATGAAGGATTTACTAATAGTATCTTAATGTTATTTAATTATTTCATATCAATTAATTAATATTGTTGATCAATAAATTTAGGATAAAACCACATGTCATAATATTGTTTTCAAAACCCTCTTTATGTTATTTTCAAAACAATGCATTTTATTCTCACACCTTCATGTTTAAAACTTGGAATAACAACTAAAAGTTATTATTAACAATTTTATTCTCATCAAATATTTTTGGGGATTAGAACTTTATTAGGGGTTATAAATATTTGATTTTTGGTTGCCAAAATATCTTCATATTAATATTGGAGTTATAAACATTTTTGGTAAAGGTTTGTTAACAAAAAGATATTCCCTTTATATAATAATAAATTTATTTTTTTGAAAGAGGTTTTTGAGTTTAAGGAACAAGGCATAATTGGATTGGTAAACTCATTTTCATTGAATTAGGTATTATTCCCTTTTGTTTCTTGCTTCTCATTTGGTTCTTGGTGACTTGTATAACATGAAAACAAAAAGTTTCAAATTTTTGTTATTTTTGAGTTTTCCAAAAATCAGGGATGTTACATAAGGGAGTACTTATTGTTGGAGGGGTGTGAGTTTCGCCATGAAGGCCTAATCAACACCACAAAGGCCTCACCCTATTCTTCGACGAACCCCACCACAAAGGCCTAGTCCACCTTCCACTATTGATCCCCTTTGAGGCAGAAATTGAGTCCTTTACAAACAAGTGTGGGGCACACACCCACAACCAAATTGGAGGCTCTCAACAATCACCAAGAATCACCAAGACTAGCAAGAGGTATAGGTTTTCCACACAAGGAAACCCTAGACTTGTTCCCCTCAAGCAAATGAGGGGGAAATGGAAAACCGGTTGGTGAAGACGTAGATTGGGGCCTTCTCCTTCAATCCTCCGAAGATCATCACTTCTAGTGGGAGGGATTGGGAGATCTAGCAAGGAGGGTGAGCTCTAGGAATGGGGAAATGTATTCTGGTCGAGCTAACTCAAGGAAGAAGAAGGGGAGGGGTATTTATACCCCTCACCCAAAATCTAGCCGTTTGAAGCAATCCTACAAAAATCAAAATGGAGACTCCGGTGTGAAGACCGAAGACTCCTGTCTGAAAAGTATCCAGACTGGTATGGGACCGGAGACTCCGGACAGCTAGACCGAAGACTCCAAAAATTTCCCGGACAGTTTCCGGACTGATGGCAGCGGGTGACACCAGCTTCTCTTCGCGCAGGGGGACTTCAAGTCCGGAGACTCCGCACTTCTGGGTTGGAGACTCC
Source organism: Alopecurus myosuroides (assembly GCA_028641055.1). Taxonomy (NCBI): domain Eukaryota; kingdom Viridiplantae; phylum Streptophyta; class Magnoliopsida; order Poales; family Poaceae; genus Alopecurus; species Alopecurus myosuroides. The sequence continues at coordinate 8,546 of JAPCYS010002014.1, forward strand.
GCGGAGTATCCGACGTTTCCTTGACTCTTTCGCGCAGAGCACGTATGTGGTGCTTTGAGCACATTGGGGCAGTCGAGAGTCCGGCACCTGTGCCCCGGAGACTCCGGTCTAGACCAAAGACTCTGGTAAGTCTTCGGACACTCTCCGGAGTGTGTCCAGCGGGTGACACCACTTGCACAACTCGGCCTTCTCCTAGGAATTTCTTCACTCCGGAGATTCCGGTCTGGGAGACCGGAGACTCCGACCTGGAATAAATTCCAACAACTTCTAAGCATGTAGATCTCTTTGACCTTTTTGGATATCACACCACCATTGATAATTTAATCAGATGACCCTGAAAACATCAAAACACATAAATATATATACTTGTGTCGTTAACAAACACCCAAAACAAGATTTTGGCGCATTTGCGCTTTCAACAACATTAACATAATTAAACATATGATACTTCCTCTAATAACATGCATGAAAGACATAGCTCGGAAAACATTCCTTGTGAATCAACTAGGATGAGAATCACGTAGGGCTACACAAGCACACCTTAAAGTTCACATTCTCGTCAATGAACACCCCAACATTGTCACTTTGAGCATCCAAAGATAGTACTAATAAACACCACAAACTATCTCTTGAATAGTATCTTTCTAATCAATCCACATCACCCGCACTTTCACCTTGGTACTATAAATATTATACTAAAAACAAGAATAAAAAAAACATGATTCTAATCCAATCCAACATAGTAAGAACAACTTCATGATAAGTATCCCTCTAATTCAAGGTCCATAGATTCACACACGGCACCCGCACTGTCACCGTAGCACCGTGGAACAAAGGTGACTCCGGAGAATTATACTAGATAAAACCAATTGAGTACATCGTATCCATTACATAATGAAGGGGAACAACATAGATTCAACAATGATAACATAACACATGATCACAATCAATATCACATCATGAGAGAGAGAAAGAGAGAGATAACTATATAGCTACTAGCATGACCCCTCATCCCCGAGGATGGACTACTCCCGCATCATCGTGGGAGGCAGTGATATGTCATAAAACTTAATTTCTGATGTTCCATGTTGTTTTCTTGTTGTTTCCCACATGTTTTCTATACACTTTATGTCATTTTTATCAATTTTTCGGACTAACCTATTGACAAGATGCCACAGAGCCAGTTCCCTGTTTTCTGATGTTTTTAGTTTCAGAAAAGTTGTTCTGGAAATATTCTCGGAATTGGAAAATTCAAAGTCCGGAGGTCCTATAATTCCCGAAGGTTCCATGGAGTCCTGAAGAGGCCCGGAGGGGGGCCACAGGGGGCACACCATAGGGCGGTGCGACCCCTGGCCGCGCCATGGGGTGGTGTGGGGCCCCAGGCCCCCACCGCCTTTACCCTTTCGCCTATTTATACCCCTCGACATATTAACCCTAAATATATACCATTTCATCCCTAGAAACACCCGAGGCCGCCATCATCGTCATCCCGAGATCGGGAGGGTTCTCGAGCTCTCCCTGGCACCCTGCCGGGAGAGGAATTCGTCACTGGAGGGGTCTACATCACCATGCCCTCCTCCGAAGTGATGCGTGAGTAGTTCATCCCTGGACTACGGGTCCATAGCAGTATCTAGATGGTTGTTCTCTCCACTTTGTATCTCATGTTTAGGTCTCATGAGCTGCCTCACATGATCGAGATTATCTTTATGTAATGCTACATGTTGTGTTTGCTGGGATCTGATGAATGTTGAATGCTATGTCTTCTAATTATCAATCTATCACGTTATCTTCATGCTTATGTTATTTATGATCTTGCATGCTCTTCGTTATTAGTAGATTCTGCCCAAGTAGATGCTAGTAACTCCAAGAGGGAGTATTTATGCTCGATAGTGGGTTCATGCCTCCTTTGCATCTGTGCTCGAGTGACATAAACGTGACATATGGAGGATGTGTTGTTTCCATTAGGGAGAAAACAACGGTGTTTACCTAGTTTACATTGTTTATATTACACAATTTTCTTACTTCAATACTTTGTTGCTAGCAACTTAATACCCAACGTTTGTTCGGATGATATTCGGAGGGTGGATTATTAGACATAGATGCAGTTTGATGACCATCTATGTATTTTGTTGTAACGCTTGCATGAATCACATACTAATCTTTATGTCTTGCATATGCACTACGGTGCAACCTTCATTTTTGTCAATTGCCCAGGTGTAATTTTTTCACCACGCGTGTTATTTATCTTTCACGGAGAGACACCACTAGTGAACTGTGGACCCCGGTCCATTTTTCTCATATAGATAATACACACTGCTTTCACACTGCTTTCATACTGTTACTACTGCTTTCATACTGTTCTCCTATTGTTTTCCACACCATACGTTTAACCTCTTTGTGTTCAGCAAAACCGGTGAGATTAACAACTTCACTGCTTCGTTGGGGCAAAGTGATTTGATTGTGTTGTGTAGGTTCCACGTTGCTTCTGAACCGGTAGTGCGCCCTTCCATCTGAGTTGCATCAACCTTCTGAAGTTACTCCTTCCTCCTACTGGTCAATTCAACCTTGGTTTCTTTCTGAGGGAAACTTGCTGCTGCACTCTTCATACCTTCCTCTTGGGGTCTCCCAACTAACGTGTGTTCACACGCATCAAGCACTTTTCTGGCGCCGTTGCCGGGGGGAAGAGAATTTCTGCAAGGGGAGTCTCTCACTTCGAATCTCTTTTCTTTGTTTTTGTTTTTCTTAGTTTATTTATTTTGTCTTGTTTGCTTCTCTTTATAAAAAGCACACAAAAATTAGTTCTTATTCTAGTTGTTATGTTTGCTTTATCATGCTTGCTATCAATGTTTGATGTCTTTGAAACTATATCTTATTGGCAAGGTGGCTTCACGGATGAACAACAAAAATATTATAAGGAATACCGCTTGTCACAAAAAGGAATACACTTATGGGAGCAAATTAATAAATTGCATGACTATGCTAAAAACTTGTGCTCTACTTATAATGTTACTTATTGCTTTGATAAATCTTGTTGATGTAGGAAGTATAAAAACCTCCCTTTTCAATGTGAGTATAATTATAATGTTACCATATCTTCTTATGTTAAGGGAAATTATGACTTTGATGATGTGGAACCAATTGAGGAATTTATTGCTTGGAAGGGTGCATTTGAAATTGCCTATTTTCTTGAAAGTGTTGATGATGCACCTTATAAATATGATATTTATGATATACTTGAATATTGCTTTGATAATTACAAGGATTTTAATTACTACATACTTCAATATCTTAATAAATTCTCTCCCCCAAAGGGAGAGAATAATGCCTTGCAGGAACCTATGGAAGAAGAAACTGCTGAATCTGGAAGCTCATTGGATGAAAAAAAGGAGGAGACTGATGATCAAGAGGAGGAAGAATGGAGCTACCCATGTCTACCTCCCAGTGATAGTAACTCTTTAACTCATACATTATTTGATGAAAGTGATGATCCTATTGATTCTTTTGAAATATACCTTTTTTGATGAAATTGATACTTGCTATACTTGTGAACTTGATACTACTATGAATGAAACTTGCGAGAATGATATTGCTACTGTTATTTATGATAATCTTTGCTACTTTGATAAATCCTATGGAAATCCTCTATTTATTCCAACTATTGAGATGCATGATAATGAGGAAGTTTGCTTAGAAAATTTATACGATAATTCTCTAGATGATGGTCCTATGTTATTTGATGTAATGAATTATAATGCTACTGAAAATAGGATTGCTATAATGTGTCCTATACCTTTTATGAGTGATCAATCATCTTGCTTTGCTATTGCTAAAAGTGGGAAAAAAGAGGAGCTGATTTTAAATTTTGATCCCATAGTTTTTGAGCTTGATATGAATTGTGTGCTTTTAGGCCATGAAAAACATGCTTTATGTGATAATTATGTTGTTTAGTTTGTTCATGTTGCTACCAAAAATTATTATGAGAGAGGAAAATATGGTTGTAAGAATACTCATGTTACTAAAACACCTCTCTTTTTGTTCAAAGTTTTGAAGTTGCTCTTGTTCTACCTTCCCATGATTTCTAGTTTGAGCTTGTTTAATTTATTTATTTACAAGATTACTATGCATAGTAAGTGGGTTAGACTTAAATTTGTTTTATACTTGCTTCTTGATGCTCTCTTTTTCTTAATTCATATTTCTTATGTGAGCATATACTTGATTCCACTTTTTTGGGCCTAGCTAAAAGGCCTTAAAGAAAAGCACTTCTTAGGAGATAACCCATGGTTTTATTTTTGCTTTGTTTTTCTATATTTCTTTAAGTCAAGGGATTGTATACTTCTGTATAAACTCCTTTTTATCTTTATTTTCATGTTTTAGTAGTGCCAAGTAAGGTTGCTGACGAGAGTTGGAGTTGGCTTTTGGATTTCTGCTGTCCACCGTAAAAAATCTTATAATTCAAAGAAAAATCATAATGATCTGAACTTTCTTGTGATTATTCCTTAGCTAATTCCACAACTTTTTTGTTCTTTAGTTTTTAGATCTGAGAAACGTAAGTGCCCCAAAAAAATCGTATTTACATGTTGTTTTGGTTTTGACAAATTCTGCCATTTTTCTTACATTTGCTCTTTTGCGATGTCAAGTGGATTTTTTTACTTCACGAAACATTAGCGGCTGTATCTAATGTTTAAAAGTATCAATATAACTTGTGCCCATACAGAACCCATGTATTTTTTAGTGTTGCACTAACCCTCTAATGCGAATTACTCTTTGAGTGTGGTGTGAAGGAAGTTTTCAAGGGTCAAGAGAAGAGGGTGATATATGTGATCAAGAAGAGTGTAAGGTCAAAGATTGGGGATTCCCCCGTGGTTCATCCAAGCATATTTTTATAAGACTCAAGCATCTAAGCTTGGGGATGCCCAAGGCATCCCCTTCTTCATCAACAATCTATCATGTCACTTCTAGTGAAACTATATTTTTATTCGGTCACATCATATGAAGTTTACTTGGAGCGTCTGTTTGTTTTTCTTTTGTTTTCTTTTGTTTTACTTTGTTTTCTTTTTTTTCCTTGCTTAAATAATATAGTTGGACCATAGCATTCCTTGTTTGTGAGAGAGACACGCTCCGCTTTTTCGTTTGAATACTTGCTATGCTAGTGTTCTTAGTTTTTCTTCTAGCTGCTGCAAAGTTCCTGTTTAGCTCCTGTTTTTATTGCATCTCTTGTTCAGAGCTGTTATTTTTAGTAGTGTTATGTGAATACTCTTATGTTTGCTTTCTGTAGCATTCAGAGATTTTTTGTTAAAGCATGTTTTGTATGGTGCTTGTTGGGAAAAGAAACTGCTGCTTGTGGTAGAATTTATAACGGTGCATAGAAGCTTGTATAGACTGTGGCTACACTTTTTTATATCATGCTAGATGTTATTTTATTCTAAATCCTTGTGGTTATTTAGTAGCATGATTAGCCTCAAATATCTGAGAGTGTTTAATGTGCCATTAAAAGAATAATGAGTTGTTCTTGTCATATTGAAGCATAAATTTGTGGTCTTCTTCTTTGAATGTTTTATTTGGTTGACTGGGCGCATGCTCAAACCATGTTTATGACTATGAACCAGTCACACATATCCTCCATGATCATTTAGTTTTGAACTTGTGGTACCACCTATGCTTTGATTAATGATGTTTATGTGGCTATGCATGATTATGGCTCTTATGCTCTCTTGATTTGTCGCTCCCAGTCTTTTGCTAGCCTCCACCTGTACTGAGTACGAGCTCTACTCGTGCATCCAACTCCCAAAAACCAAAGTATGCCCAATGTGTCCACCATACCTTCCTACATGTTGTATTTAACCGCCACTCCAAAGTAAATTGCTCATGTGTTACCTTTAAAACTTTCAAAATTAATATTGTTTTGTGCTCCCATTTTAGCTCATGAGGACGTAAATAGAGAATCTTTATCTCACTTGTTGATTGTACTTTCACACCCTGGAGTAGTGGTTTCATCCGCTTATCCAATGATAGAAGAGCTGGCAGCGGGGTGCCCAGCCCCAAATTAATAACAACAAATTCTCTTCACTATTTTTGCCCTTGATTTATCAGTCAAAGCATAATTATGTAAACAAAAGAGAAAGAGGGATGACCTTCTACCCAGATGCGTCCTTTGTAACGCCCGGGAGATTTTTCTCCCCCGAAAAGAATTTGTTGTTTGTTTTTCTTTTTTTGTGCATCTCATAACATCATGCACCATCATCTATTTAAAACTTGCAAACTAATTTAAATTTATCAAATAAATTTTTCTAAAATTTACTAAAATTTATTTGATGTTTAAATATATTTTTCTTATGGCCTAAACACTTTCTGGAAAAAAATAAAACAAAAAAAAATGTTTGGGGGCCAGCCGAGCCAAGCCAGGCCGAACTAGGCCCAGCAAGGCCCAGCCAGCCCCCCACCAAACCGAACCCTAAGTATTTTTCTTCCCTCGCGAAAAACCCCCCGCCGTTTCTCCTTTTCGCAATCTGGTCCCTCCACCTCTCCAACAGAGAACGCACGCACGGGAGCCCCTCCTCTCGCTCGACCCCATCGCTCCTCGCTCGATCCCAACACCCAGCGCCCGCGCGCTCGTCCCCTCCCTGCAGACGACGCCCCTCCGGCCGCCTCCCTCTCACCTCGCCGACGGCAGCCGGCGCCGCTGCTGCTCCCTTCCCCGCACCGGCGCCTCCCTCCTGCCTACCCTCCTCGCGCCCGAGCTCCCTTCCCTCCGGCCGTCGTCCTCGGCAGCTCGCCGACGAGCCCTACGCCGGCGCCGCTGCTGCTTCCCTGCGCGGATGGCCGCCGTCCCGCCTCAGCCACCTCCTGGCCTCCCTCTCCCGCGCCGGCCTCTCCACCTCAAGCCCCGCCACCACGAACCCCTGGCCGCGCCCCTCACCTCCTCTCCGTCCGCGGCGCCGGCAGGGGCAGGGCTCTGCCGCGCCCGAGCTTCCCCGTGCTGACCACCTGCTCCGGCCGCTGCCTCCGGCCGAGCCGCCCCGTCCCTGCAGCGCCGCCGGCTCCTTCCTCCACGCGTGGATGTCCGACGTCCTGAATGCGTGCCTGTGTCAAAGCAAGGATGCACGAGGATGCCGTCAGCCTGTTCGATGAAATGCCGCAACGGTTCGACGTCGTGGAGTAGTAGTGCCCCTGCTTTGTGTGCCGCCTTCGCGCGTGTTTGTGAGACCGTTGTCGTGAACCTTGATGACCGGGGAACCGCCAAGATCTCCTCCGACCCCAAATGACTATTTCCGCGTCCACGACTACTTCGACTACGGACGTGTACGACTCCTTCCACTACAACGCCTACGTCCCCGTACCTCGTCGACAAGTTCTCCATCGACAAGTACCTCGGCCGTGAACCTTGGAACCCTAAGGCCTTCATCGACAAGTACATGGACCATGAACAAAAGTCAAGATCCTCGACCCGAGAACGACAACCATCGACAAGATCCTACCATGTCCGCTTTGCGTTGGCCGCCTTCGTGCGCGTCCATGAATTTCTCATCGACCGGAGATGCGGCACGATCACCTCCGACCCCGAAGACGATGCGGTAGCGGCTCGCCCACGACTACTATGACTACATCGACTCCGGACGTTGAACGACTACGTCGACGACGATGATCGTGTGGTTTGAGAACGACTACTTCCACTACGGAACGAGAATGCCTACAACAACTACTTCCTCGACTACAGGAGAACGAACGGCTACTTCCCCTACTACGCCAACTACCACGGCGACTCGAGAACAACGGATATGATGTTGCGATTCCACCACAACTACGACCCCGGAACAACTACTTCCTCGACGTCGACTTCCTCTACGCACCGACGACACCGGCGTTATCCGAAGACCCTCTTTCCAACGTGCGAACCCAAAACCCCAATCATAATCCCTATATGCGTATTTTTCTAAATGCCATCTATTTTATAAATGTCAAATCATTCATGTGTTGCATTGCATTGTGTGGGTGCGGGCAATAATAATATCACCTAATAATTAAGTATGGAATGAGTTGGGATAATTCAATATTGTCCCAGTTCCATTTAAATTGTGTAGCTCATCTTTATATTATCTCGCCATGTTAAACAACATTTAATCTTGATGGGTAAATAAATAACGTGAACCTCCTAAATTAAATGATGGGCTTCCGGCTCAATTTAAATTGATTTAATTGCATAAATCATAACTAATTCATTTCAACTCCAAATTTGAAAAGTAAAATATGTTTTCCAATCAAAATTCTCTAAACTTTGCAAATATAAACTTTGTTTTTTAATTTGAATAAATTAAATTGCTGAAAACAACTATTTCTTAATTAATGCATTTAAAATTGTCAATTTAATAACTTGCTCATCTAAAGTCCAAATTCAACAAATGAAATATGTATTCCATCTAAAATTTTGTGTTCTTTCCAAATATAAATTTTGTTATCTGTTTTGAACAATTAAAATGGGTGAAAACAATAAATGTTTGAGTAACTCACTTAAGAAGCCAAATTTCATAACTTAATAAATAAAATTCCAAACTTGGTAAACAACATTTCAAATTGAATCCCTTGTTGTTTTCTTATTGTTTTCTTCATCCATGCATCATTCTAATAAACTTTCACATGATGGTTATTTGTAAATCATTTAATTCAACATTAATTCATGGGCTTTTACAGATGCAATCCAAATTGCATATGGGCCCATTTAAATATGTTTACCATGTCAACTAGTTTATCTTTGATGCACCCTTTAACTTGTCATGCATATAAAATAGGATCATGCTGGATCTTTTGCCGTAGTATTAATTGTTGCATCCGGTGTTTGTTCGAGGTTCGTTGCTTCTTCGCGGATAGGACGTTGAGATGATGTGAGCAACGACAAGTTCTGCGGATGTACCTCTACTTGCTGGATTCCAGGCAAGTATACTCACTTGCTGCCAAATGGCTGCCTTTCATCACTTGTTACCGATTCTTTCCGTTGTTCTTATTCTAGCCTTATGATTCAATGCTTGTGTCTCGATCCTATTATATGTTTACCTTGCAGCCATGATATAGCCTTCCTTCCACTTCCTATTAACTGTTGTTTGTTTACCCTGTTGGCCCTCGTGTCGTAGTTGCATGCTTAGTGTTGTTTGCGCTCAAGTCTTGTTGTCCGTCTTATCACCTGTTTAGTTTGATAGTTGGGTTTCAATTCAATCAACAACATGTTAATGTTTTGGGTAATAATAATTTGATGATAAGGCACCGGCAGGAGGCCCGGCGTGGTTTTGAGGCCTGCTAGTGTCGACCCTAATTAGGAAAAGGGTCTTGTCTACTGATCCATGATGAGCGCACTAACCGCATGTGGGAAGAGAGTATGGGCGCCCCCCTCAACTTGATTCGATTCGCATCTCGTCCAAATCGCCACACTTAGCTCGGGCTTTCCATTTGATGCATGCATGTGCAGGTGCGAACCCTTGGCGCCAGGGTGGAACTTTTGTAGTCGGCATTTAGGGCGGCGTGGTCTTAGAGTGCTATGAGGGTCCCCCTTTTCTTCGTGGGGGCTCGATTAGCCGCGCACGCACAACATGTGGTTCTTTGGGCTTGATGCGAAGAAGAGTTGGGTTGTGTTGAGTATCTCGCTTGGTGGGTTTGATCCCCGCCTGGTGGGTTATTCTTACGTGTACGGCCAAATTGGTGCATCCCTGCAGGGTTAAATCTTCTCGAGAAGCCGTGTTTTCCGCGGTTATGGATGACTTGGTGAAAGTACTGGCTAACAAGTACTCAGAACAACTTACACCTAACTAATGATAACTTGACTAGTAATAGTCTTATTGACACAATAACTTGATCCATCATTAATCCAACTGTGTGAGTTATCCTCGGATTGCTTCTTTGGATAAGGGGCGAGATCCAGGATGGGTTTGTTTGATGTTAGTTGTAGTTGGTTACGAAACGCTATCTTATCCCCCTCTTTTAGCCGGATGTTGTATCGAGTCTCTGTAGTTAGTTAGTGCAGCCCGCTGCCGCTTCTTTGCAATAATCCTTTCCTTTTTTCGTTGAACCCAAAGTATTTGTATCTTGTGATGACTGGTTACGCCGGTATCTTGTGAGTATGGTTTATCCACTTGCCAGTACTTAACCGTACTGACCCACGAATCCTTTTCGTGGCTGCATATTCCACATTGCAGTCAACAGGTTTGAAGTCTGACGACGTTAGCTTGGGAATCCCTCCGGCTTGGCCTGGGCAGGGATTGGACGCCATTGGTTATCTTCAGGACTCTTAGTCCAATTTGTATCTTGTCCGTAGTCGGACGCTATGTTGTTTCTTCCGCTGTTATTTGGATCTTTGTATTGTATCAGTTGTATCCTTGACTCGTTTGAGTCGTCTTGTATATACCTCCTCTGTTGTTGTTGCGGCATATTCGTGAACCGTTGTAATGTTATCACAAGTGGCAACCTGGAATCGGTTATTATGTGAATTTTGGCGGGAATGCTGAAATCTGCATAGTGCCCGATCTCGGGGCGTCACATCCTTCTATGGGAGGCACTCTTGTGAATTCTAGTTGGCTTGTGACGTACTGTATTTTCTGTTTACCATTCGTTGACATAAGCATACACCTCTCTCAAAATGTTTTCAATACCTCTGTTTAATAAAATAAAAAGCTCTAGCACATGAGTGATCCATGCTTCCCACTACGAAGGGCCTTTATTTTACTTTTATGTTGGGTCTCCATCATATTCTTTGAGAACTTTCTTGAGAGCACAGTGGTCATTCTTAGTGTGATGTGTTTGTCCCCAAGCACTTGTATCTTTGATATTTTTACTTCTAGTCTTCCCTTGAACTTCAGAGGTGCCCTAGCATTTATGTTTTGCCCCACACTTCAGGGATTATACCACAATCAACCGTTCTTTGGGACAAAAACATCACACTAAGAATGACCATTGTGCTCTCAAGAAAGTGCTCAAAGAATATGATGGTGACTCAGCATAAAAGGAAAATAAAGGCCCTTCGCAGAGGGAAGCATGTATGACTCATGTGCTAGAGCTTTTTATTTTATTAAACAGAGGTATTGAAAACATTTTGAGAGAGGTGTATGATTATGTCAACGAATGGTAAACATACAATACAGTACGTCACAAGCCAACTGGATTCACAAGAGTGTCTCCCATGTGAAGGACGCATCTGGGTAGAAGGTCATCCCTCTTTCTCTTTTGTTTACACAATTATGCTTTGACTGATAAATCAGGGGCAAAAAGAGTGAAGAAAATTTGTGTGTATTAATTTGGGGCTGGGCACCCCGCTACCAGCTCTTCTATCATTTGTATAAGAGGATGAAGCCACTAGTCCGGGGTGTGAAATCCAATCAACAAGTGAGATAAAGATTCTCTATTTACGTCCTCATGAGCTAAGGGCACAAAACAGGAATAATTTTTAGCAGGTTTTAAAGGTAGAACATGAGCAATTTACTTGGAGTGGCGGTTAAATACCACATATAGGTAGGTATGGTGGACACATTTGGAAAACTTTGGTTTTTGGGAGTTGGATGCATGAGTAGAGCTCATACTCAGTACATGTGAAGGCTAGCAATAGACAGGGAGCGACAATCAAGAGAGCAACAACTATCATAATCATGTTTGCGACAAAGTAAAGTTAACTAAGGCACAAAATTGATACTAGAACTCTGAGGCAAAATAAATCATCGAGGCTTATTGACTTTTTGTTTTCAGTCTTAGCATGTGTGAGCATGTGCCAAGTCAATTCAAATGAAACAGTCAGAGGAGGCTACCACAATGTCATGTCCTTCTACGAATAGAACAATGCGAACAAATATTTATATGACATGTCATTTACCATTGATAAATTGGAACAAAACATGAGAGAGCACGAACTATTAAGCAGCCATTAATTCACATATGAATTATACGAACAAACTAAGCATGCTCACATAGATGGATATATGTACAAAAATGAAATCAAATAGAGTTCATACCAGCCTCTTGCCACAACTTAAATTGTCGTAGATCGTCATTATTGCTCTTCACTTGTGGCTCGAATAATATATAATAAAAACCAAGCTCCAATGGAGTCACGGACGGCTGTTGAACTCTGCATCAAACTTTACAAAACCAAAGAAGAACAACAAATATTTTTGGGTTTTTCAATTAAAGCACGAACAGAAAGAGAACAAACAAACAAAACAAAATATTTTTTTGGATTTTTGAATATTAAGCTGCAACTTAAAGGATAAAGCAAACCAAATAAAGAAACAAATAGAGAGAAACAACAGAAATATTTTTGGTCTTTTTGTGTTTTGGAAAACAAGAACAGAACAATAAAAACAAAAGAAATGAAAGAAACAAAAACAAACGAAAGAAACAAAGAGAAACGAAAACAAAGGAAAGAAAAGAAAACATGGATATACAAAGAACCGACCGAACGTGATATATAAATGAGTGTGATGTCGGTATACCTTCCCCCAAGCTTACGCTTTTGGCCTAAGTGGAGATCAATCAAAGCGCGGGAAATATCCCCACTGCGGTGGGTTGTCCCTCGCATGGTCGTACTCGGGCGCCCAAGAAGAAGATGAAGCAGCTGGCACATAATCGTAACCGGGGTGCTGGTATGGGATCCCCGTGGTGTTATAGGACTGGACGAAATCACCATCGTCCCCCTCGTCGGCATCCTCCCCTCGCTGGGGGTGATTCTCAAGGTATGTGTCCAGCTCGCTCTCAGAAAGCTCCCATCCTTGCATGTTATTAAGATTAAACAAAAGAGGTGCATGCAAAAGTACTTCCCTAACAGTTTTAACACTCTCCACCCGGATAGTTTGGAGAAAGTTAATTCAAAAGATAGATTATGTAAGTGAGCATGGGTAGCAAGAAACTTATGTTGAACCATGGATACAAGATCAAGCCTCTCTATAGGAAACTGTAGGTCTAGAGGGTCTGGCTCCAAACCATGCAAAGTAGCAAGTGCGAGGCAACAAGACCTCCACAAACTCCGCCCTTCTCACGGTTATGTGAGAGACGGTAAGCAATCAAAGCGCCAATGTTATAAGACCTATCACATCTTAAGGCAGCTACAATAAACGCCAAATCATAGACAAATAGCTTGTTGGTAGTTTTTCTAGCTAACACACACTTGGAAATAAAGTAGGCAAAGTATCGAATGCTAGGGAGTTGAATTTCACGAATTTTACCACTCTCCCATGTGAAGCTACTTCCTTGGCAAATCTCCGCATATAATTCCAGCAGTGGTTTAGGCTTCCATTTAATCTTCTCACAAGAACCCCACTCCGGTACCTTAATAGCTGCACAAAAATCACTGAAAGGCAGGCTCACAGCTTTATTGTAAATTTTGTAATGGACCATTGGGTTAGTTGAGGACCATTTAAAACAAAAATCATGCACCACAGACATAGTTAGTTTCACATATTGGATAGGCTCATCCTCAATGAAACGGTCCAGGCCTGCATTATGCACTAGAGTGTTAAAATCCTGCGAAATTTTCGTAATCCTCATGAACTCCTGACATGGATATATTGATGGGAACACTCTCTCTTCACGGTGAACGAGCATGACCTTATGCAACTCCAACTCATGCTGGTTTAGTTGATGAACATTGTGCCCCATCTCTGAAATTTTTCAACAATCATCACAAAAATTAATTTCAAGCAACTATAAGGTGGAAACTACCATAGGGACTTATATGAGAGCTAAACATACATCAAAACTTTATTATTTCTACTCAAATAAAGCATGCAAACTCACATAAGCTGTCACCTACAGTACCAAAATACTCAAGAAATACTTCACTAAACAAAATTCTACTTGGATCATCGGAGGAGTCACATACCGGAGATCAAACACAACAAATATCAGCACAAATGATGGGCTGAAGAAGGAGATCGAAAATCTAGAGGAAGAACAACAAGAACACGGGTTCCAGGAAATGTTTTCAGTTTGGGAGGTGAGAGAGAAGACTTTGGCAGTGGAGAGAGTAAGTGGAGGGCCAGGGGGCCCCACACCATGTGTTGGTGCCACCAGGGGGATGGCCGCGCCACCCTGTGGTGTGCCTGACTGGTGGGTCCCCCTGGGGCCTCCCAGGTGGCTTTCTGCCTCATTTTTGACGTAAAAATTTATTATAATTTTTCTGGAATTTTTCGAGAAACTTTATTTTTGAGGTATTTCTAGAATTTTAATAATTAATAAAAACAAGGAAAACGAAACTGAAAAGGTGGAAAACAAAACCAAATCAGCACTACAGAGGTTCTATGACACTTTAATGAAATAATATCCAAAGAAAACAAAGGTGGTAGTGGTGAAAACAAAAGTATGGGTGGTGAAAACATGCATAACCTCAGTGATCAGAGTGAAAACATCAGGAAAACATGCATAAGGATGGTGGAAAACATGATTGTACTCAAGTGGCAATGTGATAACAGAAGTAAACATGGTGAAAACATAACTGGGAAGGTGAAAACATAGTGAAAACATTGCCCACTCATTTAATTTAACAAGGGTCAAGTCTTGCTACCAAAATAATTTTATAAACAAGGTCACTAAATCTCATGTTACCCAACCTTGATAGACATAGTACCAATCATAATAATTTCATTTCACTCAATCTGGTCTCAATATTTTCAATGGAATTTAGACCATATTTTCTATCAATCTTCTTGAAAAAAACTGTGTGATCTTTATCATTAACATTAAAAGTAACTTTTCCTTGATTGCAATCAATAACAGCCCCTGCAGTATTAAGAAAAGGTCTCCCAAGAACAATAGACATAACATCATCTTCAGGCATTTCCAACACAACAAAGTCAGTTAACATCAGACAATTATTAGCAACTTGAACAGGAACATCCTCACATATACCCAAAGGAATAGCAGTAGACTTATCAGCCATTTGTAAAGACATATCAGTTGGTATCAATTTTTCTAGGAGGAGTCTTTTATAGAGAGTAAAAGGCATGACACTAACTCCAGCTCCTAAATCACACAAAGCAGTTCTAACATAATTGTTTTTAATAGAACAGGGAATAGTTGGTATACCAGGATCTCCAAGCTTATCAGGAACCTTGCCATTAAAAGAGTAATTAGCAAGCATAGTGGAGATTTACTCATTGGTAATCTTCCTTTTGTTAGAGACAATATCTTTCATATATTTTGCATAAGGAGGCAATTTAATAGCATCAGTTAAAGGAATTTGCAAGAACAAAGGTTTCATCCATTCACAAAACTTGTTATAATTTTCTTCCTCCTTAGATTTGTGTTTCTTATTAGGAAAAGGCATTGGTTTTTGTACCCAAGGTTCTCTCTCATTACCATGTCTATTAGCAATGAAATCTTCCTTGGTATACTTTGCAGTTTTAGTTTGCTTTTCAGGTTCAGCTACAGGTTCTTCTTTATCAGAAGCATCATTCTTTTCATTACCACTTTTAGTTTCAGCATCAGAGATAGATATACTATTATGATTTTTAGAAAGCTCAGAGGATTCTATAGAAGTTTTATGTTTCTTCTTCTTTTTCTTCTTAGTATGAATAACATTATTATTAGTTTGCTGAGAATCTTGTTCAATTCTTTTAGGATGTCCCCCAGGATATAAAGGATCTTGTGTAGCAATACAACTTATAGTTCTTATTTCATAAGCATGTTTTTCTTTAGAAGCATTAACTAGCAATTTTTTTGCACTTTAGCAAGTTGATCAATTTGAGTTTGAACTATTTGAAAATGTTTAACAAGCATTTTAACATCATTAGAGGTTCTTTCTATAATACAATGCAAATTATCAATAGCTCTAGAGTTTTCCATTAGGTGATTTTGCACTCTCATATAAAAATTATCTTGCTTGATAACATAATTATCAAATTCGTCTAAACATTGATCAGGAGGTTTATTATAGGGAATATATCTACTATCCAAATATTGGAGACAGTGTACCTCAATGGTGGATGAGTGAGGGATTGGCTTACATAACTCTTCTATAGGTGGAAGATTCTTCACATATTCAGATTTAATACCCCTCTCTTTAAGAGATTTCTTTGCTTCTCTCATCACTTCATCATTTAATTCAATCATTCCCCTCTTCTTGGGTGTTGGTGTTGGTGTTGATACTGGAGCAGGAGTCGGCTCAGGCTCAATCATAGTCGAATCAAATGATTTTGTCTTATTTTAGCCATTAATTCCTCAGCTTCTTCTGGAGTTCTTTGCCTGAAAACACAACCAACACAACTATCCAGGTATGTCCTAGATTCAACAGTTAGTCCATTATAGAATATATCAAGAAGTTTATTATTTTCTAGCTTATGCCCAGGTGTATCCCTAACTAAAGAACAAAACCTTGCCCAAGATACAGGCAATTTCTCTCCTTCCAATTGCTTGAGATTAAATATATTTTGTAAAGCAGCATGTTGAGCACTAGTAGGAAAATATTTCTCAAAGAAAACATTAACCAAACCAATAGGAGTATCAATAGATCCAGGAGACAAATTGTTAAACCAAATTTTAGCTCCATCTTTTAATGAGAAAGGGAATATTTTAACAACAAAGTAGCTACATTTCTTAAGATCATCAGAGAATAAACTACTTAAAGAGGAGAGCTCATTCATATGTTTCATAGCACTTTCATTTTTAGCACCACAGAAAGGTTCTTTCTCAACAATAGATATATAAGATAAATCAAGAGAGAAATCATAATCCTTATCCGTAATATTAATAGGAGAGGTGGCAAACTTACCATCAGGAGATAATTTATATTTAACATCACGACTTTAAATAAGACTCATAACAACATCTTTATCCTTCATAGCATGTATTTCATCAATAAGATCATCATTAAGATCAATACAGGAATCATCAAAATCATCACTAGGATTCTCTATAAGCTCGGGTGAAAGAGCAGGAGTAACAAGATTTTTATCAGGAGTTTTAGTGTTTGCAATATTTTTAGCTTTAGAAATAGTAGCATCTAAGAAAGGACCGAGAGAACCACTCTCATCAAGAACAGTAGAAGCATCATCAAAAGTATCAGAAGTATTTGCAGATTCAGCAGAAGTAGCATGTGTAGCATGTGGTGGTGTAAGCAGCTTACTCATAACAGACGGTGAATCAAGAGCAATAGAGGTGTTCAGAGTTGTACCTCTTCTTGTAGTGGATGGTAATATAGGAAACTTTTCATCACGAGTCTTACCCATTATAAATGATGGAAGTAGATAATAGTACTCTTCGGTGAGCTTGCAAATAAAGCTATGCTCCCCGGCAACGGCGCCAGAAAATAGTCTTGATGATCCACAAGTATAGCGGATCGCAACAGTCTTCGAGGGAAGTAAAACCCAAATTTATTGATTCGACACAAGGGGAGCCAAAGAATATTTGTGAGCCTTAACAAGTGAGTTGTCGATTCACCTGCACCTGAAAGTACTTTTGTTCGCAGTGGTTTATCAGTAGTAACAGTCTTATAGTAGCAGCAGTAGTGAAATAATAGCAGCAGTGAGATGAAAACAACAATGGTGTTTGAAGTAAACAGCGGGATTAAATACTCTAGGCATAGGGATTGATGAACGGGCGTTGCATGGATAAGATAGTTCATATAATAATCATGACATGGTTATTGCAGATAAATCAGATAAAGCATCCAAGCACTAAGTAACCATAGGCATGTGTTCCGTAAATAGTCGTACGTGCTCGCAATGAGAACTTGCACAACATGTTTTATCCTACCAGCCCGTTTTCAGCGGGGCCACAAGGGAACTACTGGTAATTAAGGTATTCCTTTTAATAGAACACCGGAGCAAAGCATTAACACTCCGTGAACACATGTGATCCTCACATCACAGCCATCCCCTCTGGTTGTCCCAATTTCTGTCACTTCGGGGCCTCCGGACAAAAATATGTGTAAACAACTTGCAGGTATGATCAAGAAACAATAACTATCATCGTGATTCAACAACATGTTCAGATCTGAGATAATGGCACTCGAGCCCAAAGTGGCAAGCATTAAGCATAACAAGTTGCAACAATGTCAATAGCACTAATAGAGGATACTAGGCACTATGCCCTAACAATCACGGCATTATTACATGAACGATCTCATCCAATACCTACCATCCCCTTCAGCCTACAACGGGGAATTACTCACACATGGATGGGGGAAACATGGATGGTCGATGGAGAGGCGCTGGTGATGACGATGGCGATGATCTCCTCCAATTCCCCGTCCCGTCAGGGTGCCAGAACAGGAACTTTTGATCCCCGAATCGAGGTTCGGGTTGGCGGCGGAGCTACGGACTTCTTTCTGGAAAACTATTGAACCCCCTCGTGTGTTTAGGGTTGAAGGCTACTTTTAGTCGAAAGGGGAGACCGAGGGGGTGTGGGAGTGGCCCACACCACCTGCTGGCACGGCCTAGGGGTGCGCCGGGGGGGGGGGTGGTTTGGCCACCTCCTGGCCCCTCTCCGGGTCTCCTTCTGGCTCCCGGGGTCTTCTGGTGTTTTAGGGCCAATGGGATTTTTTCTGGGAAATTTCCCGAAAGTTGATTTTTCTGAACAAAAATGAGACACCAAAGTAATTCTGCTGAAAACAACGTTAGTCCATGTTAGTTGCATTCAAAACACATAAGTTTATAGGCAAACAATAGGAAAAGTGTTCGGAAAAGGAGATACGTTTTCGACGTATCAGAGTGTCAAGCTTTTTATACCTTTGTTTAATAAAATAAAAGCTCTAGCACATGAGTTGATCCCTTCTTCCCTCTACGAAGGTCCTTTCTTTTACTTTTATGTTGAGTCTCCATCTTCTAACTTTATGCGCAGTTGAGAGAGCATAGTTGCCATTCTGAGTTTTATGTGCATTTGTCCCAGAAACATTATTAATTGATTCATGATGTTTTATTGCTTGTTCTCTAATTATTTGTTCTAGTCTTCCCCATGAACTTTGAAGGTGTACTGGCATTTATGTTTTGCCTCACTCTTAAGGACTAGCGAAATATCACTTTGCCATGTTTTCTCTATACTTGAAACAAACGTATATCTTTCGTTGCATTGTTATTCATGATCTTTTATTTGTGTTACTTCTCATGATGCAAGGTGATTGCTATGATTTATTGTTAAAATTCTGTTTATCATGCTTGTGTTTAAGTTCTATGATCTCATCTTACTTATGCTTTTACATTATTGATGATCAAGTTTATGTTGGTAGCACGTCACCTCAGAAATTTTGTGTTTTTATCGTTTACCTACTCGAGGACAAGTAGGAACTAAGCTTGGGGATGTTGATATGTCATAAACGTATCCTTAATTTCTGACATTCCATGTTGTTTTCTTGTTGTTTCCCACATGTTTGATATACACTTTATCTCATTTCTATCGATTTTCTGGACTAACCTATTCACAAGATGCCATAGAGCCAGTTCCTTGTTTTCTGTTGTTTTTAGTTTCAGAAAAGTTGTTTTGGAAATATTATTGGAATTGGAAAATTCGAAGTCCGGAGGTCCTAGAATTCCCGAAGGTTCCATGGAATCCCGAAGAGGCCCGGAGGGGGGCCACACCATAGGGCGGCGCGCCCCTGGCCGCGCCATGGGGTGGTGTGGGGCCCCAGGCCTCCACCCCCGACATATTAACCCTAAATATATACCACTTCGTCCCGAGAAACACCCGAGGCCGCCGTCATCGTCATCCCGAGACCGGGAGGGTTCTGGAGCTCTCCCTGGCACCCTGCCGGGAGGGGAATTCGTCACCGGAGGGGTCTACATCACCATACCCTCCTCTAAAGTGATCCGTGAGTAGTTCATCCCTGGACTACGGGTCCATAGAAGTAGCTAGATGGTTGTTCTCTCTACTTTGTACCGCATGTTTAGATCTCGTGATCTGCCTCATGATTGCTGATGTTGGGAACCCCAAGAGGAGGGTGTGATGAGCACAACAGTAGGAGTTTTTTCCTTAGTTAAGAATCAGGGTTATCAATCCAGTAGGAGAAAGGTTGATGATGCCACTGTGGTGGTGCTGGCGCTTCACCGGTGTCAGCAACAACGTGGAACCTGCACACAACACAATCAAAATACTTTGCCCAAACGATACAGTGAGGTTGTCAATCTCACCGGTCTTGCTGAAAACAAAGATTAGACATATAGTATGGAAAAACAGTGTATGCTTGCAGAAAGTAAAGAGAGCAGGAAATTGTTGTGGGTTGTTTAAAAGTGTGAAAAAATGGACCAGGGTTCATAGTTTCACTAGTGGTGTCTCTCCATAAAAGATAGCATGTTGGGTGAACAAATTACAGCTGGGCAATTAACAAATAAAGGTTGCACCGTAGTGCACAATATGACATGAAGATTACTATGCTATTTAGTGCGGGCATTACAACAAGATACATAGACCGACATCCATCTGCATCTATGACTAATAATCCACCCTCAGTTTATCATCCGAAACCCCTCAAGTATTAAGTTGCAAGCAACAGATAATTGCATTAAACAAAGTGTGTAATGTAAGCAATGATTATGCAAGCGGCACTCTCACCGTTGTTTTCTCCCTAATGGCAACAAAACATCCTCCCCCTTCACGTTTCTGTCACTTGAGCAAGGCAACAAGGAGGCATGAACCCACTATCGAGCATAAATACTCCCTCTTGGAGTCACTAACAATTATTTGGCCAGAATAACCACTAGCAACAGAGAGCATGCAATCACAAATAACATATGCAAATAAACACTATAATCAACTTGGCATAAGGTCAATATTCATCGGATCCCAGCAAATACAGCACAGAGAATTACATAAGATCAATCCCCGATCATGATAGGCAGCTCACGAGATCTAAACAGGGAGGCATATGAGGAGAAGAAAACCATCTAGCTACAACTACGAACCCGTAGTCCAAGGATGAACTACTCACGCATCACTCCGGAGGCAGTCATGGTGATGAAGAGGCCTCCGGTGATGACTCCTCTCCGGAAGGGTGCCGGAAACAGCTTTAGAACCCCCCTGATCTGGGGTTGACGATGACGGCGGCTGCGGAACTTTTTCGGGGATTTTGACCAGGTGCCTAGAGTTTTCCATCCGGGGGCTTAAATAGGCGAAAGGGCGGAGGCGGTGGCGCTCCAGGGGGCCCACACCCCTAGCTGGCGCGGCCAGGGGGCCGCGCCACCCTATGGTGTGGCCCCCTGCTACCCCTCTCCGGCTCCTGTTCGGTCTTCTGGATGCTTCCGGGGAAAATAGGACTTCCGGGCTTCGAATTTTCCAATTCCGAGAATATTTCCAGAACAACTTTTCTGAAACTAAAAAAACAATAGAAAACAGGGAACTGGCTCTATGGCATCTTGTTAATAGGTTAGTCCAGAAAACGTATAAAAATGCTATAAATAAGGGAGAAAACATGTAGCAATTGGCAAAATATGATCATGGAGCATCAAAAATTAGGGATACGTTTAAGACGTATCAAGCATCCCCAAGGTTAGCTCCTACTCGTCCGCGAGTAGGTAAACGATAAAACAATAATTTCTGAGGTGACATGCTACTAACATAAACTTGGTCAATCTAATGTAAAAGCATATCACGTTGAGATCATAAGAGTTTAAACACATGCATGATAAATAAAACTTTAATAATAAAGCATAGCAATTACTTTGCATCACGAAGAGTAACTCAAATAAAGGATCATGAATAATAATGCAAAGAAAGGTAAACGTTTGTTTCAGGTATAGAGAAAGCATGGCAAACTGATATTTCGATAGTCCTTAAGAGTGGGGCAAAACATAAATGCCAGGACACCTTCAAAGTTCAAGAGGAAGACTAGAACAAATAATTTAAGAACAAATGATATCACATCATGAAGTAATTATTTATGCTCATGGGAAAAATGCACATAGAACTTAGAATGGAAAAAATGCTCTCTCAATTGTGCATAAAGTTAGAAGATGGAGACTCAACATAAAAGTAAAAGAAAGGCCCTTCGCAGAGGGAAGCAGGGATCACTCATGTGCTAGATCTTTTATTTTATTAAATAGAGGTATTAAAAGTTTGACACTCCTCCCATCCATCTTTCACAAACCATGGCTAACCGAATCCTCGGGTGCCTGCCAACAATCACATACCGTGGAGGAGTGTCTATATTTTGGGAGATGTATGCTAATGTCAACGAATGGTAAACAGAAAATACAGTATGTCACAAGTCATCTGGATTCACAAGAGCGGCTCCCATGGTGAAGGACGCAACTGGTATAGAAGGTCATCCCTCTTTCTCTTTTGTTTACACAATTATGCTTTAACTGATAAATCAGGGGCAAAAATAGTGAAGAAAATTTGTATGCATTAATTTGGGGCTGGGCACCCCGCTGCCAGCTCTTCTATCATTTGGATAAGCGGATGAAGCCACTAGTCCAGGGTGTGAAATACAATCAACAAGGGAGATAAAGATTTTCTATTTACGTCCACATGAGCAAAAACAGGAACATAAAGCAGGAGTAATTTTGAAGGTTTTAAAGGTAACACATGAGCAATTTACTTTGGAATGACAGTTAAATACCACATGTAGGTAGGTATGGTGGACACAATGGGAAAACTTTGGTTTAAGGGAGTTTGGATGCACGATTAGAGATCATACTCAGTACATGTGGAGGCTAGCAAAAGACTGGGAGCGACAAATCAAGAGAGCAAAAGAGCCATAATCATGCATAGCGACATAAGCATCATTAATTAAAACATAAGCAGTATCACAAGTTCAAAAACTAAGTGGTCATGGAGGCTATTCGTGACTGGTTTGTATTCATAAACATGGTGTGAGCATGCGCCAAATCAACCAAATAAAACATTCGAAAGAGAATACCATATATTGATGCTTTACTATGACAAGAACAACTCATGAATCTTTCAATACATATTAAACACTCTCAGCTATTTGAGGCTAATCATGCTAATCAATAACCACAAGGATTTAAAACTAAAATAACATTTAGCATGGCATGAAAAAGTCCTACCCACAGTCTATACAAGCTTCTACTAGTACTGTTATAAATTCTACTTCAAGCATCAGTTTTCTTTTGTTTCTCCCCACGAGCACCATACAAAACATGCTTTAAAAAAAATACTCTTTAAGATACATAAATCAAACATGAGAGTACTCACATAATACTACTAAAACTAACAACTCTAATAAGAGATGCATGCAAAACATGAGCTAAATAAATGCAGCAGCTAGACAGAGATTAAGAATACAATTTATTCTTATGAAAAAGCGGAGCGTGTCACTCTCCAATAAACGAATGTTGGGGTCCAACCAAGCTTATTATGAAATTAAAAACAAACTGAAATCAAAAGCAAAATCAAACTGAAAACAAAAATAAAATACGCTCCAAGCAAAGCACATAAGATGCGACCGAATAAAAATATAGTTTAACTAGAAGTGACCTGATAATTTGTTGATGAAGAAGGGGATGCCTTGGGCATCCCCAAGCTTAGACGCTTGAGTCTTCTTGGAATTTTATTGGATGTACCATCGGGCAATCCCCAAGCTTAGTCTTTTCACTCTTGTTCTTCACATCATATCATCCCCTTCTCATGACCCTTGAAAACTTCCTTCACATCAAAATTCTCACAATCTTCATTAGCAACGTTAGTGCAATTGAAATAAGAAATTCACATGGTTCAATTTCAACACACGTATAACACTCAAAAACAGATTAGCTACTGTCACAACTTCTTTCAAAACTCTTGTTCTCAAAAGAACACCAAAAGAAAGAGATTAAGATGCAAATGCGATAAATGGCAGAAATCTGTCAAAACAGAACAGCAGGTAAAGATCGATTTTTTTCAAAAATCTTCTGTTGCTAAAATAAAAAAAGTGGTCTTCTAAGAAAAGGTGCATAATTATCCGAAGAATAAGCACAAAAACATTTAGACCATTCTGATCTTCCAAAATTTTATACGATATTTTACGGTGGACAACAGAAATCTGTTTTCTGCGTAGAAATCCGAAAACCAACTCAAACTTTCCATTAGAGGCTTTATTTGGCTCAACAAAAACTCAAAAGAAAATATACAAAGGGGTTTCTAAGGAAGTATACAACACCCAGGTGCAAGCACACCAAAGAAAACAAAGGAAAACTGAAAGAAAACAGAGAAATAAAACGGGTTGTCTCCCGGTAGCGCTTTTCTTTAAAGCCTTTCAGCTAGGCATAGAAAAATGAACTCAAGTATTTTCAAAAAAAGAAGAATCAACATCATATTTTTCTCTAATAATAGATTCAAAGGGTAGCTTTATATTCTTTCTAGGAAAGTGTTCCAAACCTTTCTTGAGGGGAAGTTGATATTTACTACTCCCCTCTTTCATATCATAATAGCACCAACAGTTCTAAGAAAAGGTCTTCCCAAAACAATAGGACAAGAAGCATTGCATTGAATGTTCATAACAACAAAATAAACAGGGTCAAGATTATTATTAACCATAATAATAACATCATCAATTCTACCAAGAGGTTTCTTCATAGCATTATCAGGAAGATGAACATCCAAATAACAGTGTTCCAACGGTGGCAAATCAAGCATATCATAGAGCTTTTGAGGCATAACAGAGATACTAGCACCAAGATGACACAAATCATTGCAATAAAAATCATTTACTTTTATCTTAATGATAGGCTCCCAACCATCATCTAATTTTCTAGGGATAGAAGTCTCAAGTTTCAACTTTTCTTCCCTAACTTTCATGAGAGCATTGGTAATATGTTTAGTAAAGGCCATATTCATGGCACTAGCATTGGGACTTCTAGCAAGCTTTTGTAGAAACATAATAACTTCAGAGATGTTGCAATCATCAAAATCAATATTATTATCATCAAAAGTAATGGAACCATTATTTCCCACATCTCTAAAAATTTCAGCACTTTTATTAGGAGCAGTTTTAGCAGTTTCAGGCAATTTAGCACGTTTCACCAAAGGAGTAGGGACTTTATTAACAACAACTACTTTACCATTGATAGTAGGAGGTTTACTGGCACTAGGAGCTTCAGTTTTACTAGTGGTGGTGATAGTACAAACTCTAGCAATATTATTCTTTTTAGCTAGTTCTTCTTCTCTTTCCCACCTAGCACGTAATTCAGCCATCAATCTAACATTATTGTCTATTTGAACTTTGATGGCATTCAAAGTTTTATTTTGTTTAACATCTTGTGGCAAAACCTTCAATTTTAGAAAATCAACATCAATAGCAAGACTATCTCCTTTAGAGGCAGGAACATCTATTTTACCAAGCTTTTCCTCAACAGATTTATTAAAAGCAGTTTGTGTGC
Source organism: Alopecurus myosuroides (assembly GCA_028641055.1). Lineage (NCBI taxonomy): Eukaryota > Viridiplantae > Streptophyta > Magnoliopsida > Poales > Poaceae > Alopecurus > Alopecurus myosuroides. The sequence goes on from JAPCYS010002014.1 coordinate 33,817, forward strand.
TAATAAATTCTCTAAGCATGTTTTCAATATCAGAGGTAGAGCTTTTACTATTATTGTACGAGTTGCCATAAGAATTACCATAACCATTATTCGGAGGATAGGGCTTATAATTGTTTCCACCAAAATTATTTCTATAAGCATTGCTGTTAAAATTATTATTTCTAATAAAGTTTACATCAACATGCTCTTCTTGAGCAACCAAAGAGGCTAAAGGAACATTATTTGGATAAACTTGAGCTTTACCATTAACAAGCATCGACATAATAGCATCAATCCTTTCACTTAAAGAGGAGGTTTCCTCAACAGAATTTACCTTCTTACCTTGTGGAGCTCTCTCAGTGTGCCACTCTGAATAATTATCATCATATCATCAAGAAGCTTTTTTGCATTGCCCAAAGTGATGGACATAAAGGTACCTCCAGCAGCTGAATCCAATAGGTTCACTGAGGAAAAATTCAGACCTACATAAAAGGTTTGTATAATCATCCAAGTAGTCAGTCCATGAGTGGGACAATTCTTCACCATAGTTTTCATTCTTTCCCAAGATTTAGCAACATGTTCATTATCAAATTGCTTAAAATTCATTATGTCACTTCTTAGGGATATTTTCCAATGAAAGCATCTTTACACTTAGTCCATGAATCAATACTATTTCTAGGCAAAGATAGCAACCATTCTTTAGCTCTTCCTCTCAAAGAGAAAGGAAATAATTTCAGTTTAATAATATCTCCATCCACATCTTTATATTTTTGCATCTCACATAGTTCACCAAAATTATTAAGGTGGGCAGCAACATCATCATTACTAATACCAGGAAATTGTTCTTTCATCACAAGATTTAATAAAGCAGGTTTATTCTCATAGAAAGCAGCAGTAGGAGCAGGTGGAGCAATAGGTGTGCAAATAAAATCATTGTTGTTTGTGCTAGTGAAGTCACACAACTTGGTATTCTCAGAGGAACTCATTTTAGCAGAATAAAAGTAAGCAAATAAATAACAGCTATGAAGTAAAAACTTTTTTTTTTTGTGTTTTTGATATAGAGAAATAAACTATTTTTTTTTGTGTTTTTGATATAGAGAAATAAAAAAGAAGACAAAAATAAAAACAAGATAATAAACAAAATAAAGAGATTGAGAGTGAGAGACTCCCCTTGCTAGAAGACTTCCTTCTCCCCGGCAACGGCGCCAGAAAAATCCTTGATTGCCGATGCTGGGAACCCCAAGAGGAGGGTGTGATGAGCATAGCGGTAGGAGTTTTTCCCTTAGTTAAGAACCAGAGTTATCAATCCAGTAGGAGAAAGAGAATCTTCGGAAGGTTGATGCCACTGACGGTGGTGCTGGCGCTTCACCGGTGTCAGCAACAACGTGAAACCTGCACACAACACAATCAAAATACTTTGCCCCAACGGTACAGGGAGGTTGTCAATCTCACGGGTCTTGCTGAAAACAAAGATTAGACGTATAGTATGGAAAAACAGTGTATACATGCAAAAAGTAAAGAGAGCAGGAAATTGTTGTGGGTTGTTTAACAATGTGGAAAAATGGACCGGGGTTCGTAGTTTCACTAGTGGTGTCTCTCCATAAAAGATAGCATGCTGGGTGAACAAATTACAGCTGGGCAATTGACAAATAAAGGTTGCACCGTAGTGCACAATACGACATGAAGATTACTATGCTATTTAGTGCGGGCATTACAACAAGATACATAGACCGACATCCATCTGCATCTATGACTAATAATCCACCCTCAGGTTATCATCCGAACCCCCTCAGGTATTAAGTTGCAAGCAACATATAATTACATTAAACAAAGTGTGTAATGTAAGCAATGATTATGCACGTAGGCACTCTCACCGCTGTTTTCTCCCTAATGGCAACATCACATCCTCCCCCTTCACGTTTCTGTCACTCGAGCAAGGCAACAAGGAGGCATGAACCCACTATTGAGCATAAATACTCCCTCTTGGAGTCACTAACAATTACTTGGCCAGAATAACCACTAGCAACAGAGAGCATGCAAGATCACAAATAACATATGCAAATAAAGACTATAATTAATTTGGCATAAGGTCAATATTCATCGGATCCCAGCAAACACAGCACAGAGAATTACATAAGATCAATCTCGATCATGATAGGGAGCTCACGAGATCTAAACATGGAGCCATATGAGGAGAAGACAGCCATCTAGCTACAGCTATGAACCCGTAGTCCAAGGATGAACTACTCACGCATCACTCCGGAGGCAGGCATGGTGATGAAGAGGCCTCCGGTGATGATCTCCTCTCCGTCAGGGTGCCGGAAATAGCTTCAGAACCCCCTTGATCTGGGGTTGACGGTGACGGCAGGTACGAAACTTTTTCGGGGATTTTGATCAGGTGCCTAGGGTTTTCCATCCGGGGGGCTTAAATAGGCGAAAGGGCGAAGGCGGTGGCGCTCCAAGGGGCCCACACCCCTAGCTGGCGCTCCAAGGGGCCCACACCCCTAGCTGGCGCGGCCGGGGGCCCCGCCACCCTATGGTGTGGCCCCCTGCTGCCCCTCTCCGGCTTCTCTTCGGTCTTCTGGATGCTTCCGGGGAAAATAGGACTTCCGGGCTTTGAATTTTCCATTTTCGAGAATATTTCTAGAAATTTTTTTGAAACTAAAAAAACAGCAGAAAACATGGAACTGACTCTATGGCATCTTGTTAATAGGTTAGTGCGGAAAACGTATAAAAATTCTATAAATAAGGGAGAAAACATGTAGCAATTGGCAAAATATGATCATGGAGCATCAGAAATTAGGGATACGTTTAAGACGTATCACCTCACATGATCGAGATCATCTTTATGTAATGCTACATGTTGTGTTTGCTGGGATCTGATGAATGTTGAATGCTATGTCTTCTGATTATCAATCTATCATGTTATCTTCATGCTTATGTTATTTATGATCTTGCATGCTCTTCGTTATTAGTAGATTCTCTGGCGAAGTAGATACTAGTAACTCCAAGAGGGAGTATTTATGCTCGATAGTGGGTTCATGCCTCCTTTGCGTCTGTGCTCGAGTGACAGAAACGTGACAGATGGAGGATGCGTTGTTGCTATTAGGGAGAAAATAACGGTGTTTACCTAGTTTACATTGTTTACATTACACACTTTTCTTACTCCGATACTCTGTTGCTAGCAACTTAATACCCAACGTTTGTTTGGATGATATTCGGAGGGTGGATTATTAGACATAGATGTAGTTGGATGTCCGTCTATGTATTTTATTGTAATGCCCGCATGAATCACATACTAATCTTTATGTCTTGCATATGCACTACGGTGCAGCCTTCATTCTGTCAATTGCCCAGCTGTAATTTGTTCACCACACATGTTATTTATGTTTCACGGAGAGACACCACTAGTGAACTGTGGACCCCGATCCATTTTTCTCATACTAATAATACACACTGCTTTCATACTGCTACTACTGCTTTCATACTGTTCTCCTACTGTTTTCCACACCATATGTTTAACCTCTCTGTGTTCAGCAAAACCGGTGAGATTGACAACTTCACTGCTTCGTTGGGGCAAAGTGATTTGATTGTGTTGTGTAGATTCCACGTTGCTGCTGAACCGGCAGCGCGCCCTGCCATCTCAGCTGCATCAACCTTCTGAAGTTACTCCTTCCTCCTACTGGTCGATTCAACCTTGGTTTCTTTCCGAGGGAAGCTTGTTGCTGCACTCTTCATACCTTCTCTTGGGGTCTCCCAACGAACGTGTGTTCACACGCATCAAGCAGGCAACAACGTCGATGAAGATGGCTCCGGGGGCACTTCTCCGTCCCGGCAGAGTGCCATAATAGAGACTTGTGTCCTCCCAAATTAGGGTTTTAGATGGCGGCGGAGCTCAGTTGTGTTTCTAGAAAAATCCTCCGGTATCCTCCTGAATTAGGTCAAGAGTGAATTTATAAGAGAAGAGGCGACACGAGGCGGTGGCGAGGGCTACGAGGGGGCCCAGCCGCGGGTGGGCGGGAGAGGGGTGGGGGTGGTCATGCCTGGGCCCCCCGGCTCCCCTCGGGGTCTCCTTCTGCCTTCTGGAGTCTTCCGGTAAATTAAAGATGCTCGTAAATTTTTAGCCAATTCCGAGCACTTTCATTTTTTGATATTTTCTGTAATTCATAGACAAAATAGACAAAAACTAGCACTGGGTATCTTGTTAATAGGTTAGTCCAATAAATGGTAGAAAACTTAGGAAAACATAGAAAAAACATGTAGAAAACAAGCATGGAGCATACAAAATTATAGATACGTTTGAGACGTATCAAGGAGAAGAAGATTGCATTGGAGGAGATAAAGGTGAACATGGAAGAACATGCTCGACTCCTGGAATTAGATAGAAATATCTTCTTCATGGACACATCCAACCACAAGAAAGGCAAATAAGAATACATCAACCTTTGTCACGATCAAGTATTGGCGCAAAAAAGAATGATTAGTGCTATGGGAGGCATGGGAGCATATGGAGGAATGGGTGGCATGGGAGGCATGGGAGACATGAGAGTAGCTCCGGTTGGCGTTGGAGGCATGTGAGGCATGGGAGTAGCTTTGGGTGGCATTGGAGGCATGGGTGGCATGAGTTTTGGGGCACTCATGGGAGGGATGAAGCACCTATGGGTGGCTTTGGAGGAATGGGTGGCATGAGTGCACCTCCAGCCTTCAATGGATGTATGGGTGGCATGAGTGCACCTTCGGCCTTCAATGGTGGTATGGGTGGCATGAGTGCACCTTCGGCCTTCAATGGTGGTATGGGTGACAAGAGTACACCTCCGGCCTTCAGTGGAGGAATGAGCGACATGTGAGTAGCTCCGGGTGGCGTTGGAGGAGCGAGTGGCATTGGAGGCATATGAGCATCTATTGTGCTTCCCATACATTCTATGAATGATGACTTCGAACATACCACGGTTCATTCCACTAGTGCAAGCACCGTCCGAGTTTCCAATGAAGATGAAGACCAAGAGATGGCGAGGATGAAGAAGAATGAATGTTTATGTTCATTTGTTTGTGTGAACTTTAGTTGTCATGAATTTGCTTCTGTCGAATTGCTTTTGTACTATGTCGAATTGCTACATGTTGGACAAGTCATGATTTTGAACTATGTCGCATTGCTATGTTGTGATCATCATTTTTTTCTTATTGAGATGTGTTTGATTTTCCATAATGTAATTTTAGCTGTATTTAACCGAGGCTGCCGGAGTGTCTCGTCTGGCGCAACAGTAAACCAATCTACCAGCCCGCACACAAAAACGGCTAAAACGATGCTACAAATTGTATTTAGCGCGCGACTGTAGCGCGGGTGCGCGGATGTTGGAGATGCTCTTAACCCAGTGCATCAGACGGTCGATCGAGATGCATGGGCGTGGCTGGCACTTGGAGATGCTAAATCCTGGTCTTCTCCTCCATAAACAGCTTGGATAATTCGATTCAATTTATTAATTTCCTTTCATTTCATGAACCTCGGACGGAGCGGTACATGGAAGGAACTAGTTCGTTTTGGCCACGACGGTACAACAATCGTGAGGAATCCCACCATGTCAGTGTCAGAGGGGCAAAGAAAAGGGAAAAAATAGCTTAAGCTTCGTGGGCTAGAGCGTAGAGGCAGAGACAGACAAGAGAAAGAGAGAGAGGAGAGGAGAGAGAGACCTCGACCGAGCCCTCCCCCACACCACTTCGCCCCTCTCCCCGTCCGTCCTCGACTCGATCTCCGGTCGCCGCCGCAGCATCATCCGGTTCTGACCCGGAACCAGCCCCCTCCCCCCGGCCCGATCCCCCATGCGATGCCCCCGCGGCGCGATCGCGTGAGCACGGCGCAATGAATCCAAGAGATTCCGACGACGACCGCCCCGCGGCGGCGGCGGATTCGCCGGCTCCGCAGCAGCAGCCGCAGCAGCAGCAACCGCTGGAGTGGAGGTTCGCGCAGGTCTTCGGCGAGCGCGCGGCGGGCGAGGACGTGCAGGAAGGTACGTCGCGTCCGCGGCCCCCCAACATGCTCGCGCTTCCCGCCCCCCGAGATCCGGTCGATTTATGGGGCCTCCGGCACGGAGCCGCGCCGGAGAGCTATGCTGGGGCGCTGTAGGGATCGGGAGGATAGGACAAGGATCGGTGGCTGTGGGATTGGGTCGCTCCTGCCTAGGAGACAGTTGAGCCTCTGGTCCGTTGGCTCGTAGGAAAAATGCTCGTGCTAGATTTTTTTCGCGGTTTTCGTAGAATAGATAGATAGTTTTGGTGACGAGTGTGCTCCTCTACGAGCAGGTTCAGCCTTTCCAAAAGGTTTTGGAGCTGAAGTCAGTATTCTCATTAGTATTCCGTCTATTGGGAACTTTTTTTCTAGTTTTTTCTCTTCATTTGTTAAAAAGCGAATCTTTTGTCAGTCCTGGGGCTTTGTCACACAAGGCGTCAGCTGGACCCTGGAAAATTTGGTCATAGACATGTTTTTGGTGGTTTAAGGAATGCATGAAGTTGGTAAGAGGATATGCAGCTTGTGACCTCTTCTAGTAGATCCACAGTTTTAGAAGATATGTTGCTTAATGCTTTTCTTGAAGGTTATGATGACTTAGCGGCAATCTGAACTGAATTACATCAGTGTGCTGATCACATAAGGAGGCTTACGTTTATTTAGGATGATCGGTGTTTTTTTTTAATCTTCTGTCGCATTTGGATGTAGTTGAAAGAAAAGAAAAGCTTCACATTGCATAATGCCCTTGTGCATGGGAGAAACTGTCCGGTGTTAATGTTCTATATGTCCATGCTACATTGGTTAACTTGTGTTGATTTTGTTCATCTCTCTTGGTTAAATGGAAGCATTTAATTTGCGTGTCATGATCTTTTGATTTCATATTCCTTGTCGAAAGCTTGTTCATTTGATAATTGGCTTATTTGATCTGGGATTTGAAAGATACTTGCTAAACACTCATAGCCTTGTATTACCATCTATGGGCACTTTCTCGAATTATCCATTTGCATTTCAATTGAAATACTTCCTTGTATGCTGATTGGATATGCTGTTTTGTTTCAGTTGACATCATCTCTGCAATCGAGTTTGATAAATCTGGTGATCATCTTGCCACCGGAGACAGAGGAGGACGTGTTGTTCTATTTGAGAGGACAGATGCTCGGGATGTAAGCACCGCATAGTTAAACTTATATGGGTTTCAGTTTAAATAGTTCGCCCTCATGAAGTCAATCTTACAGCAGCATGCTGATCGGAGCGAATTGGAGAGACAAGATGTTCCAGTTACTAGACATCCCGAGTTCCGCTATAAAACAGAATTTCAGAGTCATGAACCTGAGGTATGTATCAATCTGGACTAGTTCTCGTAGTCCATAGAAGTTTCCTATTTCCATTAAGTTGTAGTTCCAGAATAAACTGAAGAAGCTCGCGCACGCAACATGTTTTCTTAGCTTAGTCATGGCAGTATGCACCAACTGATCGTAGAATAAAGCACTCCATCACCATAACTTGCTCTTGCTTGTCAGAAATTACTGGAACATCGAAGCTAATACCCCTGCTGTTTCATTTGTATGAAATTACTGTAGTTTGACTACCTTAAAAGTTTGGAAATAGAGGAGAAAATCAACAAGATCAAGTGGTGCCAGACAGCCAACAATGCACTCTTCCTACTGTCCACAAACGATAAAACGATCAAGTATTGGAAGGTAAGCCAGACGCCTTTGAAGTTCTCTTGTGCATGTCAATCTTTTCTTTCCTATTTTATATATACTGGCAATCTAGCCCTACCATGCATGAACTGTATGTTTTCAGTAATGTCAATGGATTTCTTTCTCCTTACTGGTAGGCCCATATATTTTTGCGTTGATTTATGATTTTCATTGGTGGGAACCAGAAAGTTCATAGAGTTCACATCAACACTCACTGAAATTAATGAAATTATCAGTAGTGGTATCCTTCCATTACTATTTCCTTTGGGCCTTTGTGACCACAAATGAAGTAGATATTCTTCTATCTGATTATCTTATCAGAACCATGAAGCTGCACCTTTGAATAGCGGAGTGTTATCAAGTTTCATCTGTATTAACTTATTCCCTTGCTTTTCTTGCAGGTGCAAGAGAAAAAAATAAAACAAGTTTCAGTTATGACTTTGGACACTTCTCAAAATCTAGGGAGTGGCGCCACTATTCGTTCAAGTACCAGTGCTTCCGAACCTCCTCTTCCAAACGGTGGATGCTCAGAAAAGTCCGATGGCCTCAACAGTGATCTCTTATTTCCACCTGGAGGTTACCCATCACTCCGTTTACCTGTGGTAATTGTACCCACACTCTGTTAATACATTATTTGTAGAGCATGGCATATGATCAGCTCTATTGCATGAAGCCGACGCTACATATTTTTTTATCAAACTATGGTTGAGTCCAACTGACTTTGTTTCGAACCATGTGCAGGTTACTACTAGTCAAGATGTGAACCTTGCTGCTAGGTGTCGACGTGTATATGCTCATGCTCATGATTACCATATTAATTCTATTTCGAATAATAGGTTGGTCTTCCACTTTTATGACTTTTTTAGCTTTATCAACTGATCTCTTTTCCATTATTCTCTACGAGTTTTTATATATCTCCTCTTGATGTTTCTTCTTTTTCCTTGAAGAAACAAGATAACAATACTCCAAAGCTAGTAACATCTATCTGTCTTGAAAATTAATGTCTACCCTAGTTTACTAACCAATTCGTTAAATCTCTATTTCGTGAATGGGTTTCTAAGCAACTCTCATTTGTTGATTAAAAAGTGGAACATTCGGTTAGGCAAATCATATATGAGTTTTGTGCTTTCAATATGAAAACTGTCTGTATCACTCATGTAGTGCCTTAAGGTATGTCGCATCAGTACAGTAACATTCATACCTTATCTTAATAATAATCATGGTAGCTGTTACCCACTCTGCAGCGCTCAACATGTATTCATATGCTGCACGTAGTTACCGCATTTGCTCAAAACCTCATCTAATCCCAATCCACATCTTTGTTAAAAAATGACCGGACCGCTCCCAATTCAGAGTAGAATTCACTTGGAAATAGTACCAAGGGCTTCTGGGTAGAGATCACCAATGTTGGTCTTGTTATTTCATTTCATTTTTACATGCTATGCAAGGGTCTGCTTGATATAGAACTCAGGGGTCTGCTTGGTATAGAACTCAGGGGTATGCTGTGTAGCTATATAATGTGGTGCATGCTAGAGTAGGCGAACCATACTCTTCAATGAATTTTATATTGCTATAGTGCTGTAACATAATGTTCTAAAGCTCTTGTCCTTGTAACTTTCAACTCGTGTGCCAGTGCTGTGATCTGTTATCTGTGGATATTGTGCTGATGTATTCTCTTCTCTTTTAATTCCAGTGATGGTGAAACATTCATATCAGCAGATGATCTGCGAATAAATCTATGGAATCTGGAAATAAATAGCCAGAGCTTTAACATTGTTGATGTGAAGCCTACAAACATGGAAGATCTGACCGGTAATTCAACTCACTCCTAATTTTTTCCTGTAGCGCAACATGGTACAAATTGACTCGCGGAGAACTTCTGTATAGTTTCTTTACCTTTGTTTAGTATAAAGTCTTTGCCATGAGTCTCTCATGGTGACATACTAACTCCATACAGGTTTTACAGTGAATAACGGAATATCCTTTCATCATCAAGTGGGTTAATGTTGTACTGTGATAGTAACCTGCGCCTCCTTGTTTATTACTTGAGTAAGAATTAGCATCAGGATATTGTCCCTGATAGCTATGAAATGGTTACTCAGCTCGAATAACCTCTTAATAATAAATAAGTTAACTGGAGCGCTGATGAAACCAATTGTGTCAGCCAGAAGCTATATTCAAGCTATGTATATCATACATAGCAGGTGAATGTCATTGTCTCATGTAGCAGTTTTTGGGTATTCGCTGCTTTGGCTCCTGGGTTGCAAAACCTATCCATAGTGTTTATTAGCTTTGTCGGTAGTGTTCGAGTATTATGAATCTTTGTTCATTTTGCCCATTTTAAAAATACCATGTATGCTGTACTGATAAATGTTATTGATTCGTAGGACATAAATTTTGTTAGTACGTCCTTTTTTGTTCAAAAAAATTACTCTTGTTCTTCATCCCTTGGCTATCAATATGCACTGCATGATTTTATTTGTTGAAATTTCAGAGGTGATTACTTGTGCGGAGTTCCACCCCACTCATTGTAATACACTGGCATATAGTAGCTCAAAGGGTTCTATCCGACTAATCGATCTGCGACAATCTGCATTGTGTGACAACCATTCCAAGATGTTAGTAATTCCTCTTGTACCTTATCCCTGGCTCCATGCAACATTTATCCTTCTGTGCTAGACAAAACTGGACATGATGAAGGATCTGAATGTATTCAGTATTGCTAAAATTTTACAGCATGCTTTATGAGTTAACAAGAACCTTTAAACAGATTTGAGGAGCATGAAGCACCTGGAGCAAGATCATTCTTTACAGAGATAATTGCATCAATTTCAGATGTAAAGTTTTCAAGAGACGGAAGATATCTTCTTAGTCGTGATTATATGACTCTCAAAGTAAGTTACTAGGTTCTTCACGTACCTTTATCTCAGTGGTCTAAAATAGCTGCATAGTAGTCACAAATTTGTTCAAGTTCATGCTGCCAGTTCAATATTGCAGACTTTAATTTTTGTCAACTTTTCAAGTCAAGAGTATTTTTGTGTCGCAATGTGCATTGGCATGTGGTACTAGGCCCTACCTATCAGCCTCACATAATATTGTATTTTCCAATTACATAATGGCTCTAGGCAACTTGGTAAATAGAATACGGTTCAAAATTCCTTTTTCTTGAACATGCATCAAAATGTGTCATTTAGTATTAGGAACATGGTTCAAGGTTGAGTGTTTGTATTAAAAAAATGAGCAAACTCTCAGTGGTTAATGATTGTAGAAGTGGTCCAAGTGCCACCAGCTTGTCTGTTGCACCAGCATGACTAGGATTATTTACTTAAAATTGTTTTAAGTAACCGACAGGAAATAGATTTCCAGACTACTGTTTGCTTCTTTCACTCTAGCCCCGTTATGAGAGTTGAACTGCTGGTGCCTGCTAGTTGGTTTCTAGATGCATAAATAAATGCCTGCTAAAACTGGTCAATGTGTAGTGACTTAAAAAATAGGGCACTTCTTCGTTTGTGCTAATATATTTGAAGGTCTGAGGGTACGCGTTACTCGATGCCCTATCTATGCATTGAATTTTACATGTACCAAGTTCATTCCAACAGTATATAGATTTATTTTTTCATAGATGGAGATCAGATCTTTCTTTGAGGATCTACTTGACCAGCTTGATTTAATTAGTTTAATTCAATAAATTAAATTGCACTTTTTTTTTTGTGTCAGCTATGGGATCTAAACATGGATTCAGGTCCTGTTTCAACCTTCCAGGTCCATGAACATTTAAGACCTAGGGTGAGATTTTGTCATTTAATGATTAGCACAGTAGCCATGTGATGACCGATAAATAATTTAGTTGCATGATGTCACTATTTTCAGCTTTGTGATCTGTATGAGAATGACTCAATATTTGACAAGTTTGAGTGTTGTCTTAGTGGGGATGGACTCCATGTTGCAACTGGCTCTTATGGGTAACTCATTCTTGTTATTGACTACATGGACAACGTTACACTCGTCGATCCTGTTGGCTAATGGCTATATTTTGTATGCTGGTGTCTTTAAATGCAGTAACCTGTTCCGTGTGTTTGGCTCTACTCCTGGTAGTACGGAGGTAACCACTTTGGAAGCCAGCAGGAACCCTATGAGGTATACTTGTTGAGCTTGATACGACCTTTATATTATTTTTCTCATTACGGAGTCGAACCTGGAAGGGTGTACTGCGGTAATCGAATTGGACATATGGGTAGTATTGCCTCCTACTCCATCATATGCAGATTGCTTCACTTAATAGCTGTCGTAGCGAGTCATGCAAATTGTTGTTTTATGATTTTTCTGAGCTTTTATTTCATTTTGGTTTTGGGTACCATGTAGACGTCAAATGGCAAATCCGAACAGACCCACACGGGGGACGATGACCTCTATGGCCCGTGGTGTGAGAAGAGGTGAGTGTCTTTGTTTGAACATCGACTCAGTAATTTCCACGAGGTAGATCAATTCCCTTTTGTTTACGTAGTTTCATTACTGAGACTATTTCACTACAGGTGGAGAAAATCTAGGTGTTGACGCCAATGGAAATTCATTAGACTTCTCGACGAAGTTGCTCCATCTCGCGTGGCACCCCACCGAGAATTCCATCGCATGTGCTGCTGCAAATAGCCTGTATATGTATTACGCGTAGAAAATCCTCTAGAGGAAATTTGTTGTTCTTGGTTTGCCGCACTGTACTCCTTGAAGGCCAGGCCCTTTCACATGCAATCAGAGGGATGATGCAGGGCAGCATGGGCCGAAAGAGGCAGCTGGTGTCCAAGATGGCTGTCGTCGCTGTGCAAGCGGGCCACGCCCTTGTTGATTCTTTGGTAAATGTGTAAATTATGTTCTGATCATCAATTTTTTTGGTCCCAAGATGCGACCACTTGGCTCTCATCGCCAGTTGTTGTGTATCCCAAACCAGCAGACGAGGGCACAAATCAGAAGTTGGAAAGTCACCTTGTGATGATTCCGGTGGCAAAGCACAGTACCAAATCTGTATTCCAAGGTCTGTAGGCATGTAATGCCACATAGACAGGGCTAATCAGTTGTCTCGAATCTTAAATTTGTCCGAGCGATAGTTATTGTAGCTATTCTTGGTCTATTCATTGAACTGTTGAAATAAGCCAGCATCAGTATAACTGTGCTCTTGTTGTTTCTGATTCTTAACATAGACTTTCTCGTGGTGCTAAAATTTGCTAAACACTTTTGACATGTGTATGGAAGTGGTTTTAGTTGACTGTAAATTTATGCTAT
>JAPCYS010003772.1:0-46762 GCA_028641055.1 Alopecurus myosuroides
AACTTGAGCACTCCCTTTTCTGCTGCGATGTTTAGATAGAGATTGAGGGCTAAATCCCATCACATTGAGGGCTAAATCCCATCACATTAGTATTTTTTCCAGCATAGGTCTCAGAAGGCTTTGAACCAAGACATGCTTCTTTTGAACCGGAAGAAGCAATTGACACGGTCTAAAAGCCATGCTTCGGTTGTCTGGCTTTGTGCGGAGCCCCAAATCAGCCACATTATGACATATGGGAAGGAGGTGAGGTTCTCTCTCTTATTGAAATGTAGGAAAGTGCTTGAAGCCAATTCTCATATGAGAAGACAAATTACTAATACACATTATAAGCCTCGGCAGAGGAATGGAATTGATATATTCCAGGATAGTCCCTTAGAGGACTAGAAAACCACACTGCCTTGCGGGGAAAATGAATTCCGAAATATTCAGAGATGACTATGAAAACACCTTTTTGGACATTTGGGTTGTCCGTTGAAATTGCCTAACCCCCTATTTGGATGTAGGAAAAAGTGGTTGAAATTGCTAATTTGGAATTGGTAGGCCGAATTCCTGAAGGGTTACGTAGCTGAATAACAAAAAAAACCTACCAACATTAACCGATAAAGCAAAGATCTATTACTATGCATATATGAACAGAGAGAGTCGGTGTTCATACCCTTGAAGACCGATAGCGGGGATTACGCTCCCGCACAAGCGTTGTTGAGGAAGGAGAATGTAGCCGACCTCAAGGTCGTGTAGTCGAAGCAGAGGCAACTTAGTGCTCCAAGAGGGTAGCAACTCGTAGTTTTACACTGGTATGGTGTAAATAGTGACTTCTGGACTCCGGTCCAGTAAAGTAGCGGAAGTTAGATAATTATACCGAAGAGACCACGACACGACACTGTGCGTATGATGGGGAGAGCCTCAACTGGAGTGCAGCTACAAAATACGGAACCACGGTTCAGAAGAGAGAGGGAGAGAGAGAATTGATGTCCTTTGGGAGGAGGGGCCTCCCTATTTAGAGGGGGCGGGGAGGGAACTTCCTTGGGTTAGCTATGTGGGACTAATTCCCAGATGGTTGGCCAGCCAAGGAGGGGAGCCGCACCTCCTAATGGGCCTCAAGAGGCCCATGCGGTTAGCTCCTCTCCACTCTCTCCCTCTTTCCTCGTTTTGTCTAATGGGTCTATTTTGCCACAAAGGCCCATTTAGGAAGAATAGCTTTAAAAATTAAATTAAAATATATTTCATTATTAGATAAATACATATTATTTGACTTATTCTAGCACCGAACTTTTTGTTGCCCTCCGATCTCCATCGGATAAATCCCGGAACTATTCCGGCTCTTTTTCTGTTATTTCCCTTTGGTGCCAAATCAAACACATCGTCAAATACCCTGAAGTGTGACACCGTACGGTTCGGGATCACTCCAGGCATTATCGATATCCCTTTTCAATCAATGACCGACACCGGGATCTGGAAACCTATGATAGCCCATGTGCAATCCGAGAGTAGCTTTGGCGGGTGAACTTTAAGCATCAAGTTCTCACTCTACAAGAAATATGTTGATACATGACTCTCAATTTTTGTCACTAGAAGGTCACGTAGTTTCATTCATGACCCATTTTTGACCAAAAATGAAAAGTCACATACCGAGCGTCTTATTTGATCGTCAATGACTAATTTAATGGAATTGTCATAACGTCTATGACCCAATCAGAGGGGTCATAACCCTATGACCGATTGTTTTGGTCATGAGATATCCTGCCATAGCCACATCAGATCCTACGTGGCTAATCCTACGTGGCAAAATCATGACCAAATGAGTAGGTCATGGATGAGAATCAGCCCAGTCCATAGTGCTCCCATACACGGGCCAAGCCCAACAATTTGGCCCATTCAAGCTTTTTTTATGCCAGATTTTTCAAGCCAAACTTGCGAGGTGGTATATTTTGGGCCTGTAGTTTCCTGGGCTTTAGCCATTCAGTCTGCTTAAGTTCTGTTATTATTAATTTGGGCCACTGTGTAGACAAGGCCCATCATTTTAGCGCCTGGTCGAATTTACAGTATAATTCTAAATGGGCCATGGCCTCTTTCACATTTCTGTACAATTCTACTGTTAATGCAGCATGTATACATTAATCAACAAATGACAGTGGATATCAAATATCAAATACAGAAACAGGGTGGGTTCATTGCACTCCCATTAGAACAGTGCATGTCACTTGTCAAATCGCTAGTCTAATGATAAACAAAAATGAACAGAACACAACCCAGCATCAGGTACATCCAACCAACATCCAAGGAGATCGTCTAGACTGAAAGGACATCCAACCAGCATTAGGTACATCCAACCAACCCAACATCAGGTACATCCAACCCAGCTGCAAGTGTTGTTGCTTCATCCTTATCAGCGTCCACCGATGCTACTGGCAGGACTGAGATGGCATCTTTGATCTTCCCTACAGCATTTGAGAACTGCAGAATAAAACACCACTATGTTAGACAAAACACACAGGCGAGTACCGCATAACAAATTCTGGTAATGACATCTCTAGAGGGGCATCAAGGTGGACAACTATAGCAGCCATGTCATACAGGTGTAGTAGTGCTTAATAGTTAATACTTGACCGAGAAAATAACTAACAGCTACATTTCACCATAGTACACTTACCAAAAAAACTGTCATCAGTACATAGATCATTAGCCACCACTGCATGAAGCATCCACACATCAAACTGGTTTGTCTGGTCGGTTGAAACACTGCACATAAACCAGAAAACCATAAATACATGCTACAATGCCTTCACAGAATCACAGTAAAACCCCCCAGAAACCACAGGAAACTTAACAAGGGGATGGGACCAATCGTGCACTGACCTGATGTACGTCACCAGCTTCACTACTTCAGCAGTCCAGCACCTTTCATAGACTGAAACAGGGATAAAATATTAACATGTTCAATTGTAGGCAAACTGTGTAGAGAGATTATAGTAAAACCAAATAGTACAAGTCAATAACAGTAATAAAAAAACTATATTAGTGGAAAAACAGTATATTAACAGCAAGCTATAGAAGGTACAAATGCCTATTTTGTTGGATATAAATTATCAAGCTCTAGAAAACATAAAAAACAATGAACTATAGGTAGCATACTATTTAGTTTCTCCGTGTCGCACAACACATTCTACTATAGATCTACCCAAACGCAGCTCAACTACACAGCCATTTTGGTTGGGTTATGTCGAGACATCGTAGTAGTTTTCATAGACGGGGGTGCCATGAGACTACGGGTAGAGACGTGGGGAAACGGGATCGCGTTGGTAACCAAGACACAGGATTTACCCAGGTTCGGTACGTCGTGATAATACGACGTTCCTACTCCTGCAATCTCACTAATCAGGGCTAAAGCCTGTGTAAACAATTACAATGTGAGGTTAGGTTTAGCTACTCGCGGAGGATCAACTTCTCGGCGAGTTGGTGGCTTCGTGTCTCTTGTTATCTCATCTCCGTCCGGCTTTATATAATAGCCGGATTAGGGCATACAGAATAGGAAACCTAGAAGACTACGATAGCTATTAAGTTGGAAAGTAAGGAATCCGTCTTCTCCTCCAAGCCAGATCACGTGGGCCGTGATCCGGGTCCTTCTAGAATCCGGCTTCTGCGCGTCAGCTTACTGGGCCGCCCAATGGACCATAGCCCACTACCAGTTGGGCCACCCTGGTAATCCGGCACTTTTGACTACCATCTGATATACCCCTATTCAGTATATATCCGACAGTAGCCCCCAAGAAGGATTAAAACTCTGATTTGCCGTATTTCGCCAAATGCATTTTGTCCGAGAAACATTGGCCAGCAGTCTTGATTCTTCTTATTCTTCTTTTGAAAAGAGATGGTAACGTAAAACTCGGAATTCGGGAAATCCGGCTTTTCTCTCACGATCCTTCGCAGAGAAGGAACCTCCTACGTCAGCACTTTAATCCTGCTGACGTAAGGGACGTTTGGGTTTTGAGTGGGAAACCCAGAAACATATCTCTGACAGATTCTCGCGGGAAACGAGGAGATAACCATAATCATCCTGTCGATTCATTTTCCGGATTTTCCGGCGAGTGACACGCGTTGATCATCCAACGGTCAAAAGAGCCGTTAGCACGTATCGTGACGGATTTCCGGCTATAAATAGTCTTCGTCGTCCTCCCGGAAAACCTTCCGCAACCATTCGAACGCCATTACAGCGCCCAAGCTCCCGAGCAGAGAGAGAGCACT
The DNA here is from genome assembly GCA_028641055.1 of Alopecurus myosuroides. Taxonomy (NCBI): domain Eukaryota; kingdom Viridiplantae; phylum Streptophyta; class Magnoliopsida; order Poales; family Poaceae; genus Alopecurus; species Alopecurus myosuroides. Next base: position 4,243 of record JAPCYS010003772.1, read on the forward strand.
CCCGACCGCACGCTGCGCCCAGAATGTCACCGGAGACGAGATGCGCCGCCATCTGATGGCATCATCACCGTCTTCTCCTTCCCGCACCGTGACACGCGACATCGAGCAAATCATCAACGACATGGATCCGCAGTTGGACTCCCCAACGCGCACCTGCGACGTACCAGTGAAGACGGCGGATTCCGCGGTGGGTGGAGGAAATCCTTCCGCCACCGCGGATCTTGCGGGCTCAAGCGCCGCGCCCTCTCCGCCGTTTGCTCCCCAAACGGCGGAGGAGAAAATCACGCTTCTCGGCGACGAGCTCGCCGCTGCGGAGGCCGCCGCGTCCGCCGCCGTCGGAGCGGACGAAGAAGTGGAATTTGTCGGCAATTGGAGTCCGAGTAATATTCCTCCTTTCCTTCTTCCACAAATGGAAAAGGAAGGGCTAATAGTCAAAGGCAAATGGCGGAACTCGGAAGGTGATCTCGAGCCCGCACCCAGAGAAGGAGAACGCGTCCTCCTTACTTCTCACATTACGAGAGGTATGGGTTTACCGCCTTCCGCCTTTTTCTCAGAGGTCCTTAACTATTACGGCGTCCAACCACACAATATTTCTCCAAACTCCATCCTCTATCTAGCTAGTTTCCAAGCCCTTTTTGAAGGGTATTTAGGAATAACTCCTAGTCTAGAATTTTGGCAATATTGCTTTGAAGTGAAGCATAACCTCACAAAGGGTGTTTCTCCCATCTGCGGAACTATTTCTTTCACTCTTCGGAGGCTTAGGGAAGATTGGTATCCAAAGATAAAAACATCGGAACCCGTCAAATCTTGGATGGGTTCCTTCTTCTACCATCAGGACCTCTCATTCCCCGGTAAAGAAAACGGGATTCCTCCATTTGTTAATTCTGCTGCCTCTCCCCAAGAAAGTTGGCAGTTGAAGCAGTGCAAACACTAGCGGAAAACTTGATGAAGATAAAACGGCGCATCGCCAAGCTTACTTCTTCCCAGCCTCCCTTAACCGGGAAAGATACTGTTCGGTGTTGGTTTGGACGCCGTGTTCAACCTCTTTCCTTTCGTTCCCGGCTACTTTGCGAATACGAAGGGCCAGAAGATAGCATGAGGGGAACGGACAAGTCCTATACCAAAAAGGATTTCATAAAGCGACTCAACCACCTGGTCGCCGCGAGCGAACAATACGCCAAAAGTCTGGCAATATACCACATGGAGAATCCAGCCCCCAAGGTATTTATATTTTCTTTACCTTTGGGTTTTTCTCGGATTTATCCTCCTTGTCTGACTTTCAACGCATCATTGCTACTTTCCTAGTTCAACGAACTTGAAGGAGATGATCTTGCTTCCGACGCCAAGCTTAACGAAATACATGCCAGCTTCTACAGCGACCGGAAACGTAAAAGGCAGGTGGCTTTTGAGGAAACGATAACTGTTGACGGAATTCCTGTCGCCACATCCAGGTATTCTGCTGGAACTTTTTTATCATTATTCCCCTCCAGTTCTTCGAGATATTTATTTCTCGGATGTTCTCTTTTCAACCTTGCTTCAACTCCTTTGAAAACAAAGAAATTGAAGAAACATAAAGCTGCTGCTACAAAAAAAGAACCTCGTTCTGCTGCGTCTGGGGTGGACGAACCTATCCCTACTTTGGACAGGAATATCCGGATAAAGGAAGAACCCTTTGATGAACTCGGATATATCCGTCCAGAAGCTAAGAAGTTATTCGCTCCTGCGCCTCTAATTCGTCCTTGGCCGCAGGGCGGGCTGATTATCCGAAAGACTTTGTATTTTCACCTCGCCAGGTCATACAAGATGGCCTTCATCATGTTGGGATTCTTTTTTCTGAATATGCCAGAGAATTCAACGAGACTTTGTCAAACTTGCGGGAAATGAGCCAGGTAATATCTCTAGCCCCCAAGCAATAAGTTGGAAACACAATTTCCCCTTAATGCTTTTTTATTACGCTTAATCTAACTTAAGCGTTTGGCTTTTATTTCCGCGTTTTAGCACACTACTGATGTGATAAACTTGGAACTTTTTAATAAACTTAACGTCAAGAATGAAGAGGTGAAAACCCTTCAATCTATTATTAAGTCTAAGGATAATGAGCTGGCATCATCTCAGCTACAGTTATCGGAAACAACAGGTATGCTTTTACTCTGTTTTATCCGGATTATCAATAAGTATTTTCTCGAGATATTTCTAAACTCGGAATTTTTTACTTGCTTTTCAGCTGCTTTGGCTAAGGCCAAGGAAGTAGCTGAAGATGCCGGCAATGCCGAACGTCTTCGCAAGGAGAATTTAGACCTTCATAAGGAGCTTATGACGGTTCAAGAAGAACTGGAAGCCAGTAATCTGGCCCTTGGAATTGCTCAATCCAAGGCTTCCGATCAGGCAGAAAAAGATAAATCCACTATCTAGGATTTGGAAAGTATCTTAATCCTTCGCCTAAAGGAATGTTCCGAAATTGACAAGGTTCTCGGTGAGTGTTATTTCATTTACCGATTCATCCATGTCTTTCTTTCTCTCTCTGTTTTGTCGCCTAACCTTTTGGAGGCTTGTTTCGACAAACAGGAAATTATCTAGGTCTTTCTCGTATTGACAAAATCCGAGCCTTTGGGAAGGTATGGAATGCGATCAGAAATGCTGGAATGCAACTGATCAGCAAGTTCTTCCCTGCGAGTACCATAGAATTCTCGGAGATTTATAAACTTCCGGGTGTTATCCTGGAGGTGGCGGAATCCAGGGAGTCCTCCTTACGCTCTGCTGCACGGGGTGGTGCACGCATGGCCCTCGGCCTTATGCGTATGCATTACCCTGGTGCCAAATCTTGGCGTGTGGCATCCGGTATCCCTCAAGGATACACAGAGAACCAACGAGCCAGCATCTTTAATGAAATCAAAGGCCATGCTACCAAGATTGCCTCTATGGTAAACATCTCTATCACCTATCCGGAAGAGGAGGTCCCTGAAGCCCCCGAGAATGACAGCAGCGACGAAGACTCGGATGCTTGAAGGGCTGTCCTGATCCTGGATGGAGGAACTAGACAATAGGAGCATGTAATGCTTCTATTCCTTTTGTATAAACAAGAACTCCGCCTTTTGCAGTTTTAATTATGAAATTCTTTGCAAGGTTTCCGGGTTTAATATTCCTTTGCCTTCTAAGTTCTCTGGTTTATATGTTTTAACTATCCTTAGTGTTTGAAATGGCTCGATAGTATTATGAATCATCATGCCGAGTAACTGGGTATAACCGATCAGTTTAAACTCGGAAACATGGATCTACTAAAGGCATTTTTACTAACTAGCTCCAGTGACCCAACACATAAACAATCAGATAATACTTAGAGAAAAGTAAGGAATTTTTTGAAACTTGGGCACGCAGGCACAATCCGAGTTTCCTTTAGCCGTTAGCAGGCTGAAAATCATCCAGTTTTTAAACACCGAGCACGCAGGCACAATTCGGTTTAACATTGAGTATTTTGTAAGATCATTGGGAAATATATAAGGTGGAATCATGCTTTGTACTATAATGAACTTGTAAAAACATGGATATCAAAATTCCGACAACTTTATTTCATGATCTCAAAGATGTTTACATAGAAATTGAACTAAGTATAGAAGGGACGTAACTGCTGGATGCTCCAAGGCCTCTTTGTCTCTCCTAGTTCATCATCTATCTTTCTATTTCTTTTGCGATTCGGCTTCTCGGGATCATCTTCCGTGTCCCGAATATCTACAAGATAATATGACCCATTTTTCATAGCTTTGCTGATTACAAATGGTCCTTCCCACACTGGGGCCAATTTGTGCTTTCTTTGCTGCACCAATCTCAGCACTAAGTCACCTTCTTTAAACGAACGATGCCTGATTTTCCGACTATGATAACGTCGTAAACCTTGCTGGTAAATGGCGGATCTTTGAAGCACAAGCTCTCGTTCTTCTTCTAATAGATCGACGGCATCCTGTCGTGCTTCTTCGGCATCCGAGTCATCGAAATCCCGCACTCTTGGGCTATCATGGATCATGTCCGTTGGAAGAATAGCTTCCGCACCGTAAACTAGGAAAAACGGGGTTTGCCCAGTTGACCTGTTTGGCGTCGTTTGAATGCTCCAAAGCACGGAAGGTAGCTCCTCTACCCATGCTCCAGCTGCTCTATGAAGAGGAGATTCGAGTCTTGGGCGTATTCCTTGCAGGATTGAGCTGTTCATTCGCTCAACCTAGCCATTGGATTGCGGGTGTGCCACAGATGCAAGATCTAGGCGAATTCCCGTTTGTCGGCAATATTTTGCCAACTCTCCAATGGAGAAATTTGTCCCGTTGTCGGTTATTATGCTGTGTGGAACGCCATATCTCATGACTATGTCAATGATGAAATTTCTGGCAGTTACACCGTCAAGCTTTTTGATGGGTTTAGCCTCCACGGTATATTTGTCCACAGCTACAAGTAGATGTGTAAGTCCGCCTCGCGTAGTTTTGAACGGTCCCATCATATCTAGCCCCCAGACCGCAAACGGACATGTAATTGGGATAGTTTTGAGTGCTTGGGCCGGCATATTGGTCTGCTTGGCGTAATATTGACACCCTTCACGCGTGTTAACTATGTGTTCAGCGTCTGTCTTGGCTGTTAGCCAGAAAAACCCGGCGCGGAATGCTTTTTTAACTATGCTTTTTGATTGAGCATGGTGTCCGCAATCTCCGGCATGGATTTCTTGCAGGATTTCTCGTCCTTCTTCTGGTGAAATACACCGTAGAAAAATTCCGGAAGTACTGCGTTTATACAGGCAATTATCAATTACCGTGTATCCTTTGCATCGACGCTGTATTTGTCTCTGCAAGACTTCGTCTGCTCCTTCCGGGTACTTCTGGTTAACTAAGAAGTTTAAATATTGAATTGTCCACTCCGGGTTAACGAGCATAACTTCAATTGACTCGGAAGCCAGAGGGTAATCGATATCTCCACCTTTTATGGATGGCTCGTACAAATGCTGGACAAACACACCTGGTGGTAGGATTTTTACTCTTTCTGACCCCATGCGGGCTAATGCATCCGCGTTCCAATTTTCCTCCCTTTTAACGTGGAGTACTTCGAATCCGAAGAAACAAATGGCGAACTCGTCCACCGTTCTCCGATATTCGGCCATTATAGGGCTCTTTGCATCCCAGGTTTGGTTGAGCTGATGCTGTACCAAATCCGAGTCGCCGTAGCATAAGATGCGTTTGACCCCTATTTCTTTTGCAATGTGCAAGCCATGAAGCAATGCCTCGTATTCTGCCACGTTGTTACTGGCGTTGAAGTGTATTTATAATACGTACTCCATTGTATCTCCTTTAGGGGAGTTTAAGACTACACCAGCTCCGGCGCCCTCCTTCATCTTGGATCCGTCAAAATGCATGATCCAGTACTCGGACTCCGGCATTGGCGTTTTCTCCATTGCTTCCGTCCAGTCGGCGACAAAATCTGCCAGAACCTGGGATTTTATTGTCGTCCTTGCCTGATACTTAATGTCGAAGGCTGCTAGCTCGATACCCCATTTGGCTACTCGGCCAGTTGCCTCTGCATTGTTTATTATATCCCCTAGTGGTGCTTTACATACCACTGTTATGGAATGTCCTTAGAAGTAATGACGTAACTTTCTAGATGCGAAAAATACGCCATATGCCAGTTTTTGGTAGTGTGGATACCTTTGCTTGGACTCGGAGAAAACTCCGCTTATGTAATATACCGGATGCTGGTCTGGTATAGTTTGTTCGTCTTTCTTCCGTTCCACAACAATTACTGCACTAATAACCCTGTTTGTAGCCGTAAGATACAATAACATAGGTTCTTCGTCTTTTGGGGATGCCAAAATCGGAGTTTTCATCAAAGTTTCTTTTAACTGGGTTAGCGCTGCGTCGGCCTATTCTGTCCACTCGAATTTGTCGGATTTTTTCAGCAACTTGTAGAGTGGTAAGGCTTTATCCCCCAGCCGACTAATAAATCTGCTGACGGCAGCGGCGGAACCCGTCAATCTTTCGACATCTTTCACACACGTAGGTTTGGATATGTTCAAGATGACTTTGATCTTTTCCGGGTTAACTTCTATTCCTCTATGAGAAACGATGAAACCCAGAAGTTTTCCTGAGGGAACCCCGAATATGCACTTTGATGGATTTAACTTCATCTTGTAAGTGCGCAAATTTTTGAAGGTTTCTCGCAAATCCTCAAGGAGTGTGTCTTTTTCCTTGGTTACGACAGCAATATCGTGCACGTAAACGTGGACGTTTTTGCCAATCTGACTATGCAAACAACGTTGCATGCAACGCTGGTATGTTGCGCCTGCGTTCTTCAGGCCGAATGGCATGGTTATATAATAATACGTCCCGTACGGGGTTATGAAAGAAGTCTTAATTTGATCTTCCTTTTTCATGCGTATTTGGTGGTACCCGGAATAAGCATCCATAAAGCATAAAAGCTCAGAGCCTGCAGTGGCATCTATTATTTGATCGATTCGCGGTAACGCGAACCTACCTTTGGGACACAACTTGTTCAAGCCGGTGTAATCTATACACATTCTAAGAGCAGTAGTGTCTTTCTTCGGTACTAATACCGGGTTTGCAGACCAATCAGTGTGGATTACTTCCTGAATAAAATCTTCTGCTAAAAGCCGGATAATTTCCTTGCCAATAGCCTTCCGTCTTCTTCCGTCGAATCGGCGGAGACCTTATTTGACGGGTTTGGAGCCTGGAATCACCTTGAGTTGATGCTCAGCAAGTTCCCTGGGTACGCCTGGCATGTCAGCTGGACACCAGGCGAAAATATCCTAGTTCTCACGGAGGAACTTGATGAGCTCGCCTTCCTATTTGTCGGTCATCCCAGTTCCTACTACGACAAATTTTGAAGCCGGAGCGGCGCGGGTGTGTGAAGCCGGAGCGGTGGGGCACGAGGAGCGGCGCGGGTGTGTGAAGCCGGAGCGTCTCCTTGATCACTGCCTTTAGGTAGGATACAGCGTTGAGGTCATCTTCGGTGACGACATATTTCCCCTTGGGTATGGCGCTCCTCACCTCGGATTGTAGCTTGGTCATGAGGAGGGGGTTTTGCATGAGCCGCACCATGGCGTATTCCAGCACTATGAATGACGTGTCCGTGCCAGCTTCAAACATGACCTACATGCGTACATACGTAAATATTGATCAGCTGGTAGGTAGATATATACCTATTTATAAGAATAAAGATGCATATAAGCTAGACTAGCTTCACTAGTACTCACTCGGTTCACAAATAGATGGCTTTCATTTGTCCAAATAAGGATGTTTCTAGACACTAAAACATGTCTACGCTATATTCACTTTTGGACAAATGGTAGTCATATATTTTTGAACAGATCGAGGGAGTATATGTGTAGGGGTCTAGTGCTGTTTTTGTGTGGTCACACTAAACAACTAGGTAGATATATACCTATTTATAAGAATAAAGATGCATATAAGCTAGACTAGCTTCACTAGTACTCACTCGGTTCACAAATAGATGGCTTTCATTTGTCCAAATAAGGATGTTTCTAGACACTAAAACATGTCTACGCTATATTCACTTTTGGACAAATGGTAGTCATATATTTTTGAACAGAGGGAGTATATGTGTAGGGGTCTAGTGCTTTTTGTGTGGTCACACTAAACAACTAGGTAGATATATACCTATTTATAAGAATAAAGATGCATATAAGCTAGACTAGCTTCACTAGTACTCACTCGGTTCACAAATAGATGGCTTTCATTTGTCCAAATAAGGATGTTTCTAGACACTAAAACATGTCTACGCTATATTCACTTTTGGACAAATGGTAGTCATATATTTTTGAACAGATCGAGGGAGTATATGTGTAGGGGTCTAGTGCTGTTTTTGTGTGGTCACACTAAACAACTAGGTAGATATATACCTATTTATAAGAATAAAGATGCATATAAGCTAGACTAGCTTCACTAGTACTCACTCGGTTCACAAATAGATGGCTTTCATTTGTCCAAATAAGGATGTTTCTAGACACTAAAACATGTCTACGCTATATTCACTTTTGGACAAATGGTAGTCATATATTTTTGAACAGATCGAGGGAGTATATGTGTAGGGGTCTAGTGCTGTTTTTGTGTGGTCACACTAAACAACTAGGTAGATATATACCTATTTTAAGAATAAAGATGCATAGCTAGACTAGCTTCACTAGTACTCACTCGGTTCACAAATAGATGGCTTTCATTTGTCCAAATAAGGATGTTTCTAGACACTAAAACATGTCTACGCTATATTCACTTTTGGACAAATGGTAGTCATATATTTTTGAACAGAGGGAGTATATGTGTAGGGGTCTAGTGCTGTTTTTGTGTGGTCACACTAAACAACTAGGTAGATATATACCTCCAACTGAGCCTTGATGTGGTCTCTGGTGAGGTTGTACTCTTGCTGGAGGGAGAGCAAGACGTGGATGAAATCACTGTCATCTCCAGACGCCGGCTTGTTAGCGTGGTCGTCGATGAGGCTGTCCAGCAGGTCGTCCCACATCTTGTTCACTCTCCGGGCCTTGCCGCAGACCATCCTCTTGACGACGTCCGGCTTCACCAGCGCCGGGAAGTAGTCCTCGAGGTTGAAGCCGCCGATGAGGGACGAGTTGGCCTCCACCAGATCCCGGAAGAGCTTGTTCTGGCCTTGCGTCCTGAAGGACTTGCCTGACACGGCGTGGCAGATGATGTCGTTGGTGAAGGCGCTGAGAAGCTCGGTCAGGTCGACGGCAGCGCCGATCGCGTCGCGGACCTTGTCCACCACCAGCTTCACCTCGTCCTGGCGCGCATGGCGGTAGGACCGAACCTTTTTATTGGTGAGGAGGTGCTGGGTGGCGATCTTCTTCACCTGGCGCCAGTGCTCGCCGTAGGGGCAGAAGGCCACGTCCGTGGAGCCGTAGAAGAGGATGTCCGTGACGGGGGAGTGGGCCCGGGACGCGAACACGTGGTCGTGGGTGCGAAGCACGGCCTGCGCGGCGGCCGGCGAGGAGACGACGAGCGTCGGAACAGCGCCGAGGCGCAGGAGCATGAGGCCGTCGCGGCCGTGCTGGGCGGCCAGGTCGCGGAGGGAGACGTGCGGGAGGGAGCCTACCAGGTGCAGGTGGCCGATGACGGGGAGCCTGCCGCTGGGAGAGGGCAGCTTGCTCAGCGCCTCTTCTCTGGCTCTCGCCATGGCCGTCCCCCTCACGGTCACGGAGCGGCGCGCCACCAGGAGGACGACGGACACCAACAAGACAGTGACCAGGACTAGCAGGGCTGCCACTGGAGACCTTGCTGGCAGAAGAAGCTCATGGAGACAGAGATGGAGGCCATGCCGCACCTGCATCGCTTGACCCATCGTTCACGGCTTCCTACCTGCACGCGCGGTTCAGTTCAGTGCGAATGATAGATATTTCCTCGCTGGCTCCTCTGGTTTTATAACTACGAGCCCACTTTGTTTTTCAGACTAAGACAATGTTTTTTCCAACAACACGTAAACTGGGAACTAGCCTGTCCACCAAGTGTTGCTGGTGCATGCTGTTGGGCGTCCTATTGGGAGGGTCGCGCTCATAGTTTTAAATAGCTCGCTATAGCTCCGATATAGCGGTTTGAGTATGTTGCCGCTAAATGATGCCATGTACAACTTGCCGCTATAACGCCGCTATATCCCGCTATATGTCCGCTATAGCTGTTTTTAAGGGTTGCCGCTATATACAATATCCCGCTATTTAAAACATTGGTCGCGCTCCACCAGTGCGACCCGGTAGAAAACATTTCAAAAAGAAAAAAAATAACAAATTGAACATTGCCGACCTTGTTGCACCGCCGCCACTCCTCGTCTCGCTCCTCCTCCTTCACCTCGTCCTTGTTGGTGTTGTCGTTGTTGCCGCCGACGTAGATGATGCCATTCTCTTCAGCATGCTCGCGGGCAGACCACTCCTCCTGCGACGTTGCTCGGCGCCGATGGAACATCGTTCAACGAGATAGACAAGGCTCCATGTCCATCTTGAACTGCGCGCCGCCCTCTCCAGCGGTAAGATGGCGCGACGGAGTCGGCGGAGGTAGGGTGGGCTCGTCCTTCACCCTCGCCGGAGTGGGCGCAAGCCTCTTCGAGGAGGCGGCCTCGCGAATGACGATCCCAGATGATGGCGCGCTCTCTCTCTGTACGTGTAGGGCGGCGATGTTGGCGCCAAGACACCCTCCCTCTTGACGGACTCGGAGCTGGAGGAGGAGCCGCGCGACGACGAGGATCAGGGTGTCGAGAAATGCGACGACGCCGGCCACAACACCGTTGCATGCCTCTGAGGCAGGACGTAGTCGTACTCCTAGAGCACGACCTCGATGGTGCGCCCTCCCCACCACCACCGTCGTTTATCGTTATTCGTGTTTGCCAGAGCTGAGTTGAATGAGGGTTCGCTCAACGCCGCTTCACGCTCATGGACGACCAGGGCGATGTCCTCCCATAGTTGGGTTTGCCTGCTGCGTGAGCGTAAATGTCCGCCGCCGTGCCTAATCGAGCTCACAAAGCTGCTTCGGCGTCTCAAGAAAGGGCGGCATCACGTAACCCATGGTGGTGATCGCCCAACGAATGCCGCCTCGGCCCTCGGGCTTCGTCAAGTAACGTTGAATCCGCTGCCCCCGCCGCGCCACTGCGTTCGGCCTCATGGTTGTGTACCATGTCACCGTTGCACGCAAGGGAAGAGATTATGCGAGGACGAGAACAAGAGGAGAGAGTTCTGGCGATGGCCAGCCAAAGCGGCGAGCTTTATTATGGTGGGTAGGCAGCGAGGCGTGGGAATACGGCGCGGGAACGTGTTCATTTACTTTGGCGCCGGTTTCCGAGGCCATAACTCCGGCGATGCGCGTCGGAAAGCTGAGGCGCGATGCGATCGGCGCCGTTAGGGGAACCGACGCCCTATTAAAACATGCAGACCGGCCCTTCGTCGCCTGCATTAAATCGACTTGACCGCGTTTGTGCCGCTGACAAGCCGGTCCTGGCTGTCGGATCGGACGTGGTATGCATTGCCATGGTTGCCGGCACGTTCGATATCGTGCCAACAAACGGGGCCGAACCAGGGTTGACGAACGCTTGATTGGACCCGTCCGGCAACTATGCCGCTATTGGGAGAGGGTCAGCGGGGGAAGGGGGCATTGCGCGCCGACAGGTCCAATGGGCTTATTGGGGTCGCTATTGGGTCTAATAAGTCTAAGAAAGAAAACATTTACTCCAACCCATGGGCTAACGACTGTGAAGTCGTTCTCATGATCCAACCCATGGGTTTCCATCATGCATATTTCCGCCACGAACTGCTCTCGTGATGTACACATGTATGCAGTATGAAACTAAATTAGTCGCATGGACAGTAAACGAGGCATCTCGTATCATTTGCTGGATCTGCCGGAAGGACGATTCCGACATCCGTTTTAGGCTTAATAACTAATAAATGAAATTACGTGTAGAAAACGTCCTTCCGGTTTGCAGAGACCATACTTGCAAAAAGTTCAACGCAGAGGAGCAAAGCTGCTACTTGTGGTGCCTACTGAATTTTTCCACAGAAGGCAAGGTTGGGGGGCCGATGGTACTACGGTTAACTGATTCCTGAAGCTGCTACTAGCGACACGGAACAGAGACTAAATCGTAAACTGGAAATTCATAATTCCACTTATTTTTCTGCGAATGAAACAAACGAACACTACTGATTCATTGCAAAATAGCCGCCGTGATCTTACGCTGGGCCGTATCGTCGGAGAAATTTACATAAGGCGATGAACTAAACGCTAGATCTACAAAAGATCCGCCGAAAACTTCACCGGGGCCCACTACGGGAAACAGCACAGACGCCGACGCCGCCAGAGACGCCGACGGCCAAATGTCGGCCCCCTCGGCGTAGGGGGGTCGACAGGATGGCACGCGACGTGCCCCTCGGCGTCTGTACGCCCCTCGGCGTATGCAATCTTCCCCGAGGGCCACCGTCGGCGTAGCGGCCCCCCTCGGCGTACGTGACGCTCCGTTACGGCGTCCGAGCGCGGCCCGTTACGTGCTGTCCTACGCCGAGGGGGTGCCGTCGGCGTTGATTTCCTATTTTTTTTCCCCTCCCCACGCGTTACGTGCTGCGTATACACGCGTTGCGTGTTTTTTTTAAAAAACTTCAATACCTACGCCGACGGCTTGCCGTCGGCTTAGGTAGTTTTTTTTTTTTCTTTTGCTGATCGCGATATTCAAGCAAAGTCATTGCTCTGATATTCTGTTCAGGAACCACTTTTATATGAATTCTTTTACTGCAAGTTATATGATTGTGTCATCAACAACTCATTATCAACATACTCATCGCAACAACAACAAATTAAATATAGTGAAGATAGAGTAATATGGACGAAAACCGGAGGGGGCTACGGAGCGTCCGGAACCTTTCACAAGCTAGAGGGTGCCATACCATGTTATTATATTGTGTGTTGTGGTCTTTGGATGGCAAAGATTGCACTCCGGGGTGTGACCCGCTTCACCGACGTCCGTTTCTCCCTCGTGAGTTTACATGCGCTTATAGGGTGAAACTCCCTTATCGGACGAAACGTCGGGAATCTTCCGAAGAGTTGGGTTCTACCAACTTGTTTTATGTTCCTATGGGCTACCCTAACACAAACAAGCAGCTGGTTCCACAATGCTACCCCCTTTCGACGCCGTTACCGCGTGTATCCGTATAAGTCCGGTATTTCTCCTGCGGGTCTAGGTTTTCACCGGAGGGGGCTACGGAGCGTCCGGAACCTTTCACAAGCTAGAGGGTGCCATACCATGTTATTATATGTGTGTTGTGGTCTTTGGATGGCAAAGATTGCACTCCGGGGTGTGACCCGCTTCACCGACGTCCGTTTCTCCCTCGTGAGTTTACATGCGCTTATAGGGTGAAACTCCCTTATCGGACGAAACGTCGGGAATCTTCCGAAGAGTTGGGTTCTACCAACTTGTTTTATGTTCCTATGGGCTACCCTAACACAAACAAGCATCTGGTTCCACAATGCTACCCCCTTTCGACGTCGTTACCGCGTGTATCCGTATAAGTCCGGTATTTCTCCTGCGGGTCTAGGTTTTCACCGGAGGGGTCTACGGAGCGTCCGGAACCTTTCACAAGCTAGAGGGTGCCATACCATGTTATTATATGTGTGTTGTGGTCTTTGGATGGCAAAGATTGCACTCCGGGGTGTGACCCGCTTCACCGACGTCCGTTTCTCCCTCGTGAGTTTACATGCGCTTATAGGGTGAAACTCCCTTATCGGACGAACGCCGGGAATCTTCCGAAGAGTTGGGTTCTACCAACTTGTTTTATGTTCCTATGGGCTACCCTAACACAAACAAGCATCTGGTTCCACAATGCTACCCCCTTTCGACGCCGTTACCGCGTGTATCCGTATAAGTCCGGTATTTCTCCTGCGGGTCTAGGTTTTCACCGGAGGGGTCTACGGAGCGTCCGGAACCTTTCACAAGCTAGAGGGTGCCATACCATGTTATTATATGTGTGTTGTGGTCTTTGGATGGCAAAGATTGCACTCCGGGGTGTGACCCGCTTCACCGACGTCCGTTTCTCCCTCGTGAGTTTACATGCGCTTATAGGGTGAAACTCCCTTATCGGACGAAACGTCGGGAATCTTCCGAAGAGTTGGGTTCTACCAACTTGTTTTATGTTCCTATGGGCTACCCTAACACAAACAAGCAGCTGGTTCCACAATGCTACCCCCTTTCGACGCCGTTACCGCGTGTATCCGTATAAGTCCGGTATTTCTCCTGCGGGTTAGGTTTTCACCGGAGGGGCTACGGAGCGTCCGGAACCTTTCACAAGCTAGAGGGTGCCATACCATGTTATTATATGTGTGTTGTGGTCTTTGGATGGCAAAGATTGCACTCCGGGGTGTGACCCGCTTCACCGACGTCCGTTTCTCCCTCGTGAGTTTACATGCGCTTATAGGGTGAAACTCCCTTATCGGACGAAACGTCGGGAATCTTCCGAAGAGTTGGGTTCTACCAACTTGTTTTATGTTCCTATGGGCTACCCTAACACAAACAAGCATCTGGTTCCACAATGCTACCCCCTTTCGACGCCGTTACCGCGTGTATCTGTATAAGTCCGGTATTTCTCCTGCGGGTCTAGGTTTTCACCGGAGGGGGGCTACGGAGCGTCCGGAACCTTTCACAAGCTAGAGGGTGCCATACCATGTTATTATATGTGTGTTGTGGTCTTTGGATGGCAAATATTGCACTCCGGGGTGTGACCCGCTTCACCGACGTCCGTTTCTCCCTCGTGAGTTTACATGCGCTTATAGGGTGAAACTCCCTTATCGGACGAAACGCCGGGAATCTTCCAAAGAGTTGGGTTCTACCAACTTTTTTTATGTTCCTATGGGCTACCCTAACACAAACAAGCATCTGGTTCCACAATGCTACCCCCTTTCGACGCCGTTACCGCGTGTATCCGTATAAGTCCGATATTTCTCCTGCGGGTCTAGGTTTTCACCGGAGGGGGGCTACGGAGCGTCCGGAACCTTTCACAAGCTAGAGGGTGCCATACCATGTTATTATATGTGTGTTGTGGTCTTTGGATGGCAAAGATTGCACTCCGGGGTGTGACCCGCTTCACCGACGTCCGTTTCTCCCTCGTGAGTTTACATGCGCTTATAGGGTGAAACTCCCTTATCGGACGAAACGCCGGGAATCTTCCGAAGAGTTGGGTTCTACCAACTTGTTTTATGTTCCTATGGGCTACCCTAACACAAACAAGCATCTGGTTCCACAATGCTACCCCCTTTCGACGCCGTTACCGCGTGTATCCGTATAAGTCCGGTTTTCTCCTGCGGGTCTAGGTTTCACCGGAGGGGGGCTACGGAGCGTCCGGAACCTTTCACAAGCTAGAGGGTGCCATACCATGTTATTTATGTGTGTTGTGGTCTTTGGATGGCAAAGATTGCACTCCGGGGTGTGACCCGCTTCACCGACGTCCGTTTCTCCCTCGTGAGTTTACATGCGCTTATAGGGTGAAACTCCCTTATCGGACGAAACGCCGGGAATCTTCCGAAGAGTTGGGTTCTACCAACTTGTTTTATGTTCCTATGGGCTACCCTAACACAAACAAGCATCTGGTTCCACAATGCTACCCCCTTTCGACGCCGTTACAGCGTGTATCCGTATAAGTCCGGTATTTCTCCTGCGGGTCTAGGTTTTCACCGGAGGGGGGCTACGGAGCGTCCGGAACCTTTCACAAGCTAGAGGGTGCCATACCATGTTATTATATGTGTGTTGTGGTCTTTGGATGGCAAAGATTGCACTCCGGGGTGTGACCCGCTTCACCGACGTCCGTTTCTCCCTCGTGAGTTTACATGCGCTTATAGGGTGAAACTCCCTTATCGGACGAAACGCCGGGAATCTTCCGAAGAGTTGGGTTCTACCAACTTGTTTTATGTTCCTATGGGCTACCCTAACACAAACAAGCAGCTGGTTCCACAATGCTACCCCCTTTCGACGCCGTTACCGCGTGTATCCGTATAAGTCCGGTATTTCTCCTGCGGGTCTAGGTTTTCACCGGAGGGGGGCTACGGAGCGTCCGGAACCTTTCACAAGCTAGAGGGTGCCATACCATGTTATTATATGTGTGTTGTGGTCTTTGGATGGCAAAGATTGCACTCCGGGGTGTGACCCGCTTCACCGACGTCCGTTTCTCCCTCGTGAGTTTACATGCGCTTATAGGGTGAAACTCCCTTATCGGACGAAACGCCGGGAATCTTCCGAAGAGTTGGGTTCTACCAACTTGTTTTATGTTCCTATGGGCTACCCTAACACAAACAAGCAGCTGGTTCCACAATGCTACCCCCTTTCGACGCCGTTACCGCGTGTATCCGTATAAGTCCGGTATTTCTCCTGCGGGTCTAGGTTTTCACCGGAGGGGGGCTACAGAGCGTCCGGAACCTTTCACAAGCTAGAGGGTGCCATAACATGTTATTATATGTGTGTTGTGGTCTTTGGATGGCAAAGATTGCACTCCGGGGTGTGACCCGCTTCACCGACGTCCGTTTCTCCCTCGTGAGTTTACATGCGCTTATAGGGTGAAACTCCCTTATCGGACGAAACGCCGGGAATCTTCCGAAGAGTTGGGTTCTACCAACTTGTTTTATGTTCCTATGGGCTACCCTAACACAAACAAGCATCTGGTTCCACAATGCTACCCCCTTTCGACGCCGTTAGCGCGTGTATCCGTATAAGTCCGGTATTTCTCCTACGGGGTCTAGGTCAAGGGGGGCTACGGAGCCCTACGAACCTTTCACAAGCTAGAGGGTGCCATACCATGTTATTATATGTGTGTTGTGGTCTTTGGATGGCAAAGATTGCACTCCGGGTGTGACCCGCTTCACCGACGTCCGTTTCTCCCTCGTGAGTTTACATGCGCTTATAGGGTGAAACTCCCTTATCGGACGAAACGCCGGGAATCTTCCGAAGAGTTGGGTTCTACCAACTTGTTTTATGTTCCTATGGGCTACCCTAACACAAACAAGCATCTGGTTCCACAATGCTACCCCCTTTCGACGCCGTTACCGCGTGTATCCGTATAAGTCCGGTATTTCTCCTGCGGGTCTAGGTTTTCACCGGAGGGGGGCTACGGAGCGTCCGGAACCTTTCACAAGCTAGAGGGTGCCATACCATGTTATTATATGTGTGTTGTGGTCTTTGGATGGCAAAGATTGCACTCCGGGGTGTGACCCGCTTTCACCCACGTCCGTTTCTCTCCTCGTGATTTACATGCGCTTATAGGGTGAAACTCCCTTATCGGACGAAACGCCGGGAATCTTCCGAAGAGTTGGGTTCTCTACCAACTTGTTTTATGTTCCTATGGGCTACCCTAACACAAACAAGCATCTGGTTCCACAATGCTACCCCCTTTCGACGCCGTTACCCGTACCGCGTGTATCCGTATAAGTCCGGTATTTCTCCTGCGGGTCTAGGTTTTCACCGGAGGGGGGCTACGGAGCGTCCGGAACCTTTCACAAGCTAGAGGGTGCCATAACATGTTATTATATGTGTGTTGTGGTCTTTGGATGGCAAAGATTGCACTCCGGGGTGTGACCCGCTTCACCGACGTCCGTTTCTCCCTCGTGAGTTTACATGCGCTTATAGGGTGAAACTCCCTTATCGGACGAAACGTCGGGAATCTTCCGAAGAGTTGGGTTCTACCAACTTGTTTTATGTTCCTATGGGCTACCCTAACACAAACAAGCATCTGGTTCCACAATGCTACCCCCTTTCGACGCCGTTACCGCGTGTATCCGTATAAGTCCGGTATTTCTCCTGCGGGTCTAGGTTTTCACCGGAGGGGGGCTACGGAGCGTCCGGAACCTTTCACAAGCTAGAGGGTGCCATACCATGTTATTATATGTGTGTTGTGGTCTTTGGATGGCAAAGATTGCACTCCGGGTGTGACCTGCTTCACCGACGTCCGTTTCTCCCTCGTGAGTTTACATGCGCTTATAGGGTGAAACTCCCTTATCGGACGAAACGCCGGGAATCTTCCGAAGAGTTGGGTTCTACCAACTTGTTTTATGTTCCTATGGGCTACCCTAACACAAACAAGCATCTGGTTCCACAATGCTACCCCCTTTCGACGCCGTTACCGCGTGTATCCGTATAAGTCCGGTATTTCTCCTGCGGGTCTAGGTTTTCACCGGAGGGGGGCTACGGAGCGTCCGGAACCTTTCACAAGCTAGAGGGTGCCATACCATGTTATTATATGTGTGTTGTGGTCTTTGGATGGCAAAGATTGCACTCCGGGGTGTGACCCGCTTCACCGACGTCCGTTTCTCCCTCGTGAGTTTACATGCGCTTATAGGGTGAAACTCCCTTATCGGACGAAACGCCGGGAATCTTCCGAAGAGTTGGGTTCTACCAACTTGTTTTATGTTCCTATGGGCTACCCTAACACAAACAAGCATCTGGTTCCACAATGCTACCCCTTTCGACGCCGTTACCGCGTGTATCCGTATAAGTCCGGTATTTCTCCTGCGGGTCTAGGTTTTCACCGGAGGGGGGCTACGGAGCGTCCGGAACCTTTCACAAGCTAGAGGGTGCCATACCATGTTATTATGTGTGTTGTGGTCTTTGGATGGCAAAGATTGCACTCCGGGGTGTGACCCGCTTCACCGACGTCCGTTTCTCCCTCGTGAGTTTACATGCGCTTATAGGGTGAAACTCCCTTATCGGACGAAACGCCGGGAATCTTCCGAAGAGTTGGGTTCTACCAACTTGTTTTATGTTCCTATGGGCTACCCTAACACAAACAAGCATCTGGTTCCACAATGCTACCCCCTTTCGACGCCGTTACCGCGTGTATCCATATAAGTCCGGTATTTCTCCTGCGGGTCTAGGTTTTCACCGGAGGGGGGCTACGGAGCGTCCGGAACCTTTCACAAGCTAGAGGGTGCCATACCATGTTATTATATGTGTGTTGTGGTCTTTGGATGGCAAAGATTGCACTCCGGGGTGTGACCCGCTTCACCGACGTCCGTTTCTCCCTCGTGAGTTTACATGCGCTTATAGGGTGAAACTCCCTTATCGACGAAACGCCGGGAATCTTCCGAAGAGTTGGGTTCTACCAACTTGTTTTATGTTCCTATGGGCTACCCTAACACAAACAAGCATCTGGTTCCACAATGCTACCCCCTTTCGACGCCGTTACCACGTGTATCCGTATAAGTCCGGTATTTCTCCTGCGGGTCTAGGTTTTCACCGGAGGGGGGCTACGGAGCGTCCGGAACCTTTCACAAGCTAGAGGGTGCCATAACATGTTATTATATGTGTTGTGGTCTTTGGATGGCAAAGATTGCACTCCGGGGTGTGACCCGCTTCACCGACGTCCGTTTCCCTCGTGAGTTTACATGCGCTTATAGGGTGAAACTCCCTTATCGGACGAAACGCCGGGAATCTTCCGAAGAGTTGGGTTCTACCAACTTGTTTTATGTTCCTATGGGCTACCCTAACACAAACAAGCATCTGGTCCCACAATGCTACCCCCTTTCGACGCCGTTACCGCGTGTATCCGTATAAGTCCGGTATTTCTCCTGCGGGTCTAGGTTTTCACCGGAGGGGGCTACGGAGCGTCCGGAACCTTTCACAAGCTAGAGGGTGCCATACCATGTTATTATATGTGTGTTGTGGTCTTTGGATGGCAAAGATTGCACTCCGGGGTGTGACCCGCTTCACCGACGTCCGTTTCTCCCTCGTGAGTTTACATGCGCTTATAGGGTGAAACTCCCTTATCGGACGAAACGCCGGGAATCTTCCGAAGAGTTGGGTTCTACCAACTTGTTTTATGTTCCTATGGGCTACCCTAACACAAACAAGCATCTGGTTCCACAATGCTACCCCCTTTCGACGCCGTTACCGCGTGTATCCGTATAAGTCCGGTATTTCTCCTGCGGGTCTAGGTTTTCACCGGAGGGGGGCTACGGAGCGTCCGGAACCTTTCACAAGCTAGAGGGTGCCATACCATGTTATTATATGTGTGTTGTGGTCTTTGGATGGCAAAGATTGCACTCCGGGGTGTGACCCGCTTCACCGACGTCCGTTTCTCCCTCGTGAGTTTACATGCGCTTATAGGGTGAAACTCCCTTATCGGACGAAACGCCGGGAATCTTCCGAAGAGTTGGGTTCTACCAACTTGTTTTATGTTCCTATGGGCTACCCTAACACAAACAAGCATCTGGTTCCACAATGCTACCCCTTTCGACGCTGTTACCGCGTGTATCCGTATAAGTCCGGTATTTCTCCTGCGGGTCTAGGTTTTCACCGGAGGGGGGCTACGGAGCGTCCG
The DNA here is from genome assembly GCA_028641055.1 of Alopecurus myosuroides. NCBI lineage: Eukaryota > Viridiplantae > Streptophyta > Magnoliopsida > Poales > Poaceae > Alopecurus > Alopecurus myosuroides. The sequence goes on from JAPCYS010003772.1 coordinate 24,086, forward strand.
GAACCTTTCACAAGCTAGAGGGTGCCATACCATGTTATTATATGTGTGTTGTGGTCTTTGGATGGCAAAGATTGCACTCCGGGGTGTGACCCGCTTCACCGACGTCCGTTTCTCCCTCGTGAGTTTACATGCGCTTATAGGGTGAAACTCCCTTATCGGACGAAACGCCGGGAATCTTCCGAAGAGTTGGGTTCTACCAACTTGTTTTATGTTCCTATGGGCTACCCTAACAAAAACAAGCATCTGGTTCCACAATGCTACCCCCTTTCGACGCCGTTACCGCGTGTATCCGTATAAGTCCGGTATTTCTCCTGCGGGTCTAGGTTTTCACCGGAGGGGGGCTACGGAGCGTCCGGAACCTTTCACAAGCTAGAGGGTGCCATACCATGTTATTATATGTGTGTTGTGGTCTTTGGATGGCAAAGATTGCACTCCGGGGTGTGACCCGCTTCACCGACGTCCGTTTCTCCCTCGTGAGTTTACATGCGCTTATAGGGTGAAACTCCCTTATCGGACGAAACGCCGGGAATCTTCCGAAGAGTTGGGTTCTACCAACTTGTTTTATGTTCCTATGGGCTACCCTAACACAAACAAGCATCTGGTTCCACAATGCTACCCCCTTTCGACGCCGTTACCGCGTGTATCCGTATAAGTCCGGTATTTCTCCTGCGGGTCTAGGTTTTCACCGGAGGGGGGCTACGGAGCGTCCGGAACCTTTCACAAGCTAGAGGGTGCCATACCATGTTATTATATGTGTGTTGTGGTCTTTGGATGGCAAAGATTGCACTCCGGGTGTGACCCGCTTCACCGACGTCCGTTTCTCCCTCGTGAGTTTACATGCGCTTATAGGGTGAAACTCCCTTATCGGACGAAACGCCGGGAATCTTCCGAAGAGTTGGGTTCTACCAACTTGTTTTATGTTCCTATGGGCTACCCTAACACAAACAAGCATCTGGTTCCACAATGCTACCCCCTTTCGACGCCGTTACCGCGTGTATCCGTATAAGTCCGGTATTTCTCCTGCGGGTCTAGGTTTTCACCGGAGGGGGGCTACGGAGCGTCCGGAACCTTTCACAAGCTAGAGGGTGCCATAACATGTTATTATATGTGTGTTGTGGTCTTTGGATGGCAAAGATTGCACTCCGGGGTGTGACCCGCTTCACCGACGTCCGTTTCTCCCTCGTGAGTTTACATGCGCTTATAGGGTGAAACTCCCTTATCGGACGAAACGCCGGGAATCTTCCGAAGAGTTGGGTTCTACCAACTTTTTTTATGTTCCTATGGGATACCCTAACACAAACAAGCATCTGGTTCCACAATGCTACCCCCTTTCGACGCCGTTACCGCGTGTATCCGTATAAGCCCGGTATTTCTCCTGCGGGTCTAGGTTTTCACCGGAGGGGGGCTACGGAGCGTCCGGAACCTTTCACAAGCTAGAGGGTGCCATACCATGTTATTATATGTGTGTTGTGGTCTTTGGATGGCAAAGATTGCACTCCGGGGTGTGACCCGCTTCACCGACGTCCGTTTCTCCCTCGTGAGTTTACATGCGCTTATAGGGTGAAACTCCCTTATCGGACGAAACGCCGGGAATCTTCCGAAGAGTTGGGTTCTACCAACTTGTTTTATGTTCCTATGGGCTACCCTAACACAAACAAGCATCTGGTGCCACAATGCTACCCCCTTTCGACGCCGTTACCGCGTGTATCCGTATAAGTCCGGTATTTCTCCTGCGGGTCTAGGTTTTCACCGGAGGGGGCTACGGAGCGTCCGGAACCTTTCACAAGCTAGAGGGTGCCATACCATGTTATTATATGTGTGTTGTGGTCTTTGGATGGCAAAGATTGCACTCCGGGGTGTGACCCGCTTCACCGACGTCCGTTTCTCCCTCGTGAGTTTACATGCGCTTATAGGGTGAAACTTCCTTATCGGACGAAACGCCGGGAATCTTCCGAAGAGTTGGGTTCTACCAACTTGTTTTATGTTCCTATGGGCTACCCTAACACAAACAAGCATCTGGTTCCACAATGCTACCCCCTTTCGACGCCGTTACCGCGTGTATCCGTATAAGTCCGGTATTTCTCCTGCGGGTCTAGGTTTTCACCGGAGGGGGGCTACGGAGCGTCCGGAACCTTTCACAAGCTAGAGGGTGCCATACCATGTTATTATATGTGTGTTGTGGTCTTTGGATGGCAAAGATTGCACTCCGGGGTGTGACCCGCTTCACCGACGTCCGTTTCTCCCTCGTGAGTTTACATGCGCTTATAGGGTGAAACTCCCTTATCGGACGAAACGCCGGGAATCTTCCGAAGAGTTGGGTTCTACCAACTTGTTTTATGTTCCTATGGCTACCCTAACACAAACAAGCAGCTGGTTCCACAATGCTACCCCCTTTCGACGTCGTTACCGCGTGTATCCGTATAAGTCCGGTATTTCTCCTGCGGGTCTAGGTTTTCACCGAGGGGGGGCTACGGAGCGTCCGGAACCTTTCACAAGCTAGAGGGTGCCATACCATGTTATTATATGTGTGTTGTGGTCTTTGATGGCAAAGATTGCACTCCGGGGTGTGACCCCGCTTCACCGACGTCCGTTTCTCCCTCGTGAGTTTACATGCGCTTATAGGGTGAAACTCCCTTATCGGACGAAACGCCGGGAATCTTCCGAAGAGTTGGGTTCTACCAACTTGTTTTATGTTCCTATGGCTACCCTAACACAAACAAGCATCTGGTTCCACAATGCTACCCCCTTTCGACGCCGTTACCGCGTGTATCCGTATAAGTCCGGTATTTCTCCTGCGGGTCTAGGTTTTCACCGGAGGGGGGCTACGGAGCGTCCGGAACCTTTCACAAGCTAGAGGGTGCCATACCATGTTATTATATGTGTGTTGTGGTCTTTGGATGGCAAAGATTGCACTCCGGGGTGTGACCCGCTTCACCGACGTCCGTTTCTCCCTCGTGAGTTTACATGCGCTTATAGGGTGAAACTCCCTTATCGGACGAAACGCCGGGAATCTTCCGAAGAGTTGGGTTCTACCAACTTGTTTTATGTTCCTATGGGCTACCCTAACACAAACAAGCATCTGGTTCCACAATGCTACCCCTTTCGACGCCGTTACCGCGTGTATCCGTATAAGTCGGTATTTCTCCTGCGGTCTAGGTTTTCACCGGAGGGGGGCTACGGAGCGTCCGGAACCTTTCACAAGCTAGAGGGTGCCATACCATGTTATTATATGTGTGTTGTGGTCTTTGGATGGCAAAGATTGCACTCCGGGGTGTGACCCGCTTCACCGACGTCCGTTTCTCCCTCGTGAGTTTACATGCGCTTAGGGTGAAACTCCCTTATCGGACGAAACGCCGGGAATCTTCCGAAGAGTTGGGTTCTACCAACTTGTTTTATGTTCCTATGGGCTACCCTAACACAAACAAGCATCTGGTTCCACAATGCTACCCCCTTTCGACGCCGTTACCGCGTGTATCCGTATAAGTCCGGTATTTCTCCTGCGGGTCTAGGTTTTCACCGGAGGGGGGCTACGGAGCGTCCGGAACCTTTCACAAGCTAGAGGGTGCCATACCATGTTATTATATGTGTGTTGTGGTCTTTGGATGGCAAAGATTGCACTCCGGGGTGTGACCCGCTTCACCGACGTCCGTTTCTCCCTCGTGAGTTTACATGCGCTTATAGGGTGAAACTCCCTTATCGGACGAAACGCCGGAATCTTCCGAAGAGTTGGGTTCTACCAACTTGTTTTATGTTCCTATGGGCTACCCTAACACAAACATGCATCTGGTTCCACAATGCTACCCCCTTTCGACGTCGTTAACCGCGTATCCGTATAAGTCCGGTTTTCTCCTGCGGGTCTAGGTTTTCACCGGAGGGGGGCTACGGAGCGTCCGGAACCTTTCACAAGCTAGAGGGTGCCATACCATGTTATTATATGTGTGTTGTGGTCTTTGGATGGCAAAGATTGCACTCCGGGGTGTGACCCGCTTCACCGACGTCCGTTTCTCCCTCGTGAGTTTACATGCGCTTATAGGGTGAAACTCCCTTATCGGACGAAACGTCGGGAATCTTCCGAAGAGTTGGGTTCTACCAACTTGTTTTATGTTCCTATGGGCTACCCTAACACAAACAAGCATCTGGTTCCACAATGCTACCCCCTTTCGACGCCGTTACCGCGTGTATCCGTATAAGTCCGGTATTTCTCCTGCGGGTCTAGGTTTTCACCGGAGGGGGGCTACGGAGCGTCCGGAACCTTTCACAAGCTAGAGGGTGCCATACCATGTTATTATATGTGTGTTGTGGTCTTTGGATGGCAAAGATTGCACTCCGGGGTGTGACCCGCTTCACCGACGTCCGTTTCTCCCTCGTGAGTTTACATGCGCTTATAGGGTGAAACTCCCTTATCGGACGAAACGTCGGGAATCTTCCGAAGAGTTGGGTTCTACCAACTTGTTTTATGTTCCTATGGGCTACCCTAACACAAACAAGCATCTGGTTCCACAATGCTACCCCCTTTCGACGCCGTTACCGCGTGTATCCGTATAAGTCCGGTATTTCTCCTGCGGGTCTAGGTTTTCACCGGAGGGGGGCTACGGAGCGTCCGGAACCTTTCACAAGCTAGAGGGTGCCATACCATGTTATTATATGTGTGTTGTGGTCTTTGGATGGCAAAGATTGCACTCCGGGGTGTGACCCGCTTCACCGACGTCCGTTTCTCCCTCGTGAGTTTACATGCGCTTATAGGGTGAAACTCCCTTATCGGACGAAACGTCGGGAATCTTCCGAAGAGTTGGGTTCTACCAACTTGTTTTATGTTCCTATGGGCTACCCTAACACAAACAAGCATCTGGTTCCACAATGCTACCCCCTTTCGACGCCGTTACCGCGTGTATCCGTATAAGTCCGGTATTTCTCCTGCGGGTCTAGGTTTTCACCGGAGGGGGGCTACGGAGCGTCCGGAACCTTTCACAAGCTAGAGGGTGCCATACCATGTTATTATATGTGTGTTGTGGTCTTTGGATGGCAAAGATTGCACTCCGGGGTGTGACCCGCTTCACCGACGTCCGTTTCTCCCTCGTGAGTTTACATGCGCTTATAGGGTGAAACTCCCTTATCGGACGAAACGTCGGGAATCTTCCGAAGAGTTGGGTTCTACCAACTTGTTTTATGTTCCTATGGGCTACCCTAACACAAACAAGCATCTGGTTCCACAATGCTACCCCCTTTCGACGCCGTTACCGCGTGTATCCGTATAAGTCCGGTATTTCTCCTGCGGGTCTAGGTTTTCACCGGAGGGGGGCTACGGAGCGTCCGGAACCTTTCACAAGCTAGAGGGTGCCATACCATGTTATTATATGTGTGTTGTGGTCTTTGGATGGCAAAGATTGCACTCCGGGGTGTGACCCGCTTCACCGACGTCCGTTTCTCCCTCGTGAGTTTACATGCGCTTATAGGGTGAAACTCCCTTATCGGACGAAACGGGAATCTTCCGAAGAGTTGGGTTCTACCAACTTGTTTTATGTTCCTATGGGCTACCCTAACACAAACAAGCATCTGGTTCCACAATGCTACCCCCTTTCGACGCCGTTACCGCGTGTATCCGTATAAGTCCGGTATTTCTCCTGCGGGTCTAGGTTTTCACCGGAGGGGGGCTACGGAGCGTCCGGAACCTTTCACAAGCTAGAGGGTGCCATACCATGTTATTATATGTGTGTTGTGGTCTTTGGATGGCAAAGATTGCACTCCGGGGTGTGACCCGCTTCACCGACGTCCGTTTCTCCCTCGTGAGTTTACATGCGCTTATAGGGTGAAACTCCCTTATCGGACGAAACGTCGGGAATCTTCCGAAGAGTTGGGTTCTACCAACTTGTTTTATGTTCCTATGGGCTACCCTAACACAAACAAGCATCTGGTTCCACAATGCTACCCCCTTTCGACGCCGTTACCGCGTGTATCCGTATAAGTCCGGTATTTCTCCTGCGGGTCTAGGTTTTCACCGGAGGGGGGCTACGGAGCGTCCGGAACCTTTCACAAGCTAGAGGGTGCCATACCATGTTATTATATGTGTGTTGTGGTCTTTGGATGGCAAAGATTGCACTCCGGGGTGTGACCCGCTTCACCGACGTCCGTTTCTCCCTCGTGAGTTTACATGCGCTTATAGGGTGAAACTCCCTTATCGGACGAAACGTCGGGAATCTTCCGAAGAGTTGGGTTCTACCAACTTGTTTTATGTTCCTATGGGCTACCCTAACACAAACAAGCATCTGGTTCCACAATGCTACCCCTTTCGACGCCGTTACCGCGTGTATCCGTATAAGTCCGGTATTTCTCCTGCGGGTCTAGGTTTTCACCGGAGGGGGGCTACGGAGCGTCCGGAACCTTTCACAAGCTAGAGGGTGCCATACCATGTTATTATATGTGTGTTGTGGTCTTTGGATGGCAAAGATTGCACTCCGGGGTGTGACCCGCTTCACCGACGTCCGTTTCTCCCTCGTGAGTTTACATGCGCTTATAGGGTGAAACTCCCTTATCGGACGAAACGTCGGGAATCTTCCGAAGAGTTGGGTTCTACCAACTTGTTTTATGTTCCTATGGGCTACCCTAACACAAACAAGCATCTGGTTCCACAATGCTACCCCCTTTCGACGCCGTTACCGCGTGTATCCGTATAAGTCCGGTATTTCTCCTGCGGGTCTAGGTTTTCACCGGAGGGGGGCTACGGAGCGTCCGGAACCTTTCACAAGCTAGAGGGTGCCATACCATGTTATTATATGTGTGTTGTGGTCTTTGGATGGCAAAGATTGCACTCCGGGGTGTGACCCGCTTCACCGACGTCCGTTTCTCCCTCGTGAGTTTACATGCGCTTATAGGGTGAAACTCCCTTATCGGACGAAACGTCGGGAATCTTCCGAAGAGTTGGGTTCTACCAACTTGTTTTATGTTCCTATGGGCTACCCTAACACAAACAAGCATCTGGTTCCACAATGCTACCCCCTTTCGACGCCGTTACCGCGTGTATCCGTATAAGTCCGGTATTTCTCCTGCGGGTCTAGGTTTTCACCGGAGGGGGGCTACGGAGCGTCCGGAACCTTTCACAAGCTAGAGGGTGCCATACCATGTTATTATATGTGTGTTGGTCTTTGGATGGCAAAGATTGCACTCCGGGGTGTGACCCGCTTCACCGACGTCCGTTTCTCCCTCGTGAGTTTACATGCGCTTATAGGGTGAAACTCCCTTATCGGACGAAACGTCGGGAATCTTCCGAAGAGTTGGGTTCTACCAACTTGTTTTATGTTCCTATGGGCTACCCTAACACAAACAAGCATCTGGTTCCACAATGCTACCCCCTTTCGACGCCGTTACCGCGTGTATCCGTATAAGTCCGGTATTTCTCCTGCGGGTCTAGGTTTTCACCGGAGGGGGGCTACGGAGCGTCCGGAACCTTTCACAAGCTAGAGGGTGCCATACCATGTTATTATATGTGTGTTGTGGTCTTTGGATGGCAAAGATTGCACTCCGGGGTGTGACCCGCTTCACCGACGTCCGTTTCTCCCTCGTGAGTTTACATGCGCTTATAGGGTGAAACTCCCTTATCGGACGAAACGTCGGGAATCTTCCGAAGAGTTGGGTTCTACCAACTTGTTTTATGTTCCTATGGGCTACCCTAACACAAACAAGCATCTGGTTCCACAATGCTACCCCCTTTCGACCGTTACCGCGTGTATCCGTATAAGTCCGGTATTTCTCCTGCGGGTCTAGGTTTTCACCGGGGGGGGCTACGGAGCGTCCGGAACCTTTCACAAGCTAGAGGGTGCCATACCATGTTATTATATGTGTGTTGTGGTCTTTGGATGGCAAAGATTGCACTCCGGGGTGTGACCCGCTTCACCGACGTCCGTTTCTCCCTCGTGAGTTTACATGCGCTTATAGGGTGAAACTCCCTTATCGGACGAAACGTCGGGAATCTTCCGAAGAGTTGGGTTCTACCAACTTGTTTTATGTTCCTATGGGCTACCCTAACACAAACAAGCATCTGGTTCCACAATGCTACCCCCTTTCGACGCCGTTACCGCGTGTATCCGTATAAGTCCGGTATTTTCCTGGGGTCTAGGTTTTCACCGGAGGGGGGCTACGGAGCGTCCGGAACCTTTCACAAGCTAGAGGGTGCCATACCATGTTATTATATGTGTGTTGTGGTCTTTGGATGGCAAAGATTGCACTCCGGGGTGTGACCCGCTTCACCGACGTCCGTTTCTCCCTCGTGAGTTTACATGCGCTTATAGGGTGAAACCCTTATCGGACGAAACGTCGGGAATCTTCCGAAGAGTTGGGTTCTACCAACTTGTTTTATGTTCCTATGGGCTACCCTAACACAAACAAGCATCTGGTTCCACAATGCTACCCCCTTTCGACGCCGTTACCGCGTGTATCCGTATAAGTCCGGTATTTCTCCTGCGGGTCTAGGTTTTCACCGGAGGGGGGCTACGGAGCGTCCGGAACCTTTCACAAGCTAGAGGGTGCCATACCATGTTATTATATGTGTGTTGTGGTCTTTGGATGGCAAAGATTGCACCGGGGTGTGACCCGCTTCACCGACGTCCGTTTCTCCCTCGTGAGTTTACATGCGCTTATAGGGTGAAACTCCCTTATCGGACGAAACGTCGGGAATCTTCCGAAGAGTTGGGTTCTACCAACTTGTTTTATGTTCCTATGGGCTACCCTAACACAAACAAGCATCTGGTTCCACAATGCTACCCCTTTCGACGCCGTTACCGCGTGTATCCGTATAAGTCCGGTATTTCTCCTGCGGGTCTAGGTTTTCACCGGAGGGGGGCTACGGAGCGTCCGGAACCTTTCACAAGCTAGAGGGTGCCATACCATGTTATTATATGTGTGTTGTGGTCTTTGGATGGCAAAGATTGCACTCCGGGGTGTGACCCGCTTCACCGACGTCCGTTTCTCCCTCGTGAGTTTACATGCGCTTATAGGGTGAAACCCTTATCGGACGAAACGTCGGGAATCTTCCGAAGAGTTGGGTTCTACCAACTTGTTTTATGTTCCTATGGGCTACCCTAACACAAACAAGCATCTGGTTCCACAATGCTACCCCCTTTCGACGCCGTTACCGCGTGTATCCGTATAAGTCCGGTATTTCTCCTGCGGGTCTAGGTTTTCACCGGAGGGGGGCTACGGAGGTCCGGAACCTTTCACAAGCTAGAGGGTGCCATACCATGTTATTTATGTGTGTTGTGGTCTTTGGATGGCAAAGATTGCACTCCGGGGTGTGACCCGCTTCACCGACGTCCGTTTCTCCCTCGTGAGTTTACATGCGCTTATAGGGTGAAACTCCCTTATCGGACGAAACGTCGGGAATCTTCGAAGAGTTGGGTTCTACCAACTTGTTTTATGTTCCTATGGGCTACCCTAACACAAACAAGCATCTGGTTCCACAATGCTACCCCCTTTCGACGCCGTTACCGCGTGTATCCGTATAAGTCCGGTATTTCTCCTGCGGGTCTAGGTTTTCACCGGAGGGGGGCTACGGAGCGTCCGGAACCTTTCACAAGCTAGAGGGTGCCATACCATGTTATTATATGTGTGTTGTGGTCTTTGGATGGCAAAGATTGCACTCCGGGGTGTGACCCGCTTCACCGACGTCCGTTTCTCCTCGTGAGTTTACATGCGCTTATAGGGTGAAACTCCCTTATCGGACGAAACGTCGGGAATCTTCCGAAGAGTTGGGTTCTACCAACTTGTTTTATGTTCCTATGGGCTACCCTAACACAAACAAGCATCTGGTTCCACAATGCTACCCCCTTTCGACGCCGTTACCGCGTGTATCCGTATAAGTCCGGTATTTCTCCTGCGGGTCTAGGTTTTCACCGGAGGGGGGCTACGGAGCGTCCGGAACCTTTCACAAGCTAGAGGGTGCCATACCATGTTATTATATGTGTGTTGTGGTCTTTGGATGGCAAAGATTGCACTCCGGGGTGTGACCCGCTTCACCGACGTCCGTTTCTCCCTCGTGAGTTTACATGCGCTTATAGGGTGAAACTCCCTTATCGGACGAAACGTCGGGAATCTTCCGAAGAGTTGGGTTCTACCAACTTGTTTTATGTTCCTATGGGCTACCCTAACACAAACAAGCATCTGGTTCCACAATGCTACCCCCTTTCGACGCCGTTACCGCGTGTATCCGTATAAGTCCGGTATTTCTCCTGCGGGTCTAGGTTTTCACCGGAGGGGGGCTACGGAGCGTCCGGAACCTTTCACAAGCTAGAGGGTGCCATACCATGTTATTATATGTGTGTTGTGGTCTTTGGATGGCAAAGATTGCACTCCGGGGTGACCCGCTTCACCGACGTCCGTTTCTCCCTCGTGAGTTTACATGCGCTTATAGGGTGAAACTCCCTTATCGGACGAAACGTCGGGAATCTTCCGAAGAGTTGGGTTCTACCAACTTGTTTTATGTTCCTATGGGCTACCCTAACACAAACAAGCATCTGGTTCCACAATGCTACCCCTTTCGACGCCGTTACCGCGTGTATCCGTATAAGTCCGGTATTTCTCCTGGGGTCTAGGTTTTCACCGGAGGGGGGCTACGGAGCGTCCGGAACCTTTCACAAGCTAGAGGGTGCCATACCATGTTATTATATGTGTGTTGTGGTCTTTGGATGGCAAAGATTGCACTCCGGGGTGTGACCCGCTTCACCGACGTCCGTTTCTCCCTCGTGAGTTTACATGCGCTTATAGGGTGAAACTCCCTTATCGGACGAAACGTCGGGAATCTTCCGAAGAGTTGGGTTCTACCAACTTGTTTTATGTTCCTATGGGCTACCCTAACACAAACAAGCATCTGGTTCCACAATGCTACCCCTTTCGACGCCGTTACCGCGTGTATCCGTATAAGTCCGGTATTTCTCCCGGGTCTAGGTTTTCACCGGAGGGGGGCTACGGAGCGTCCGGAACCTTTCACAAGCTAGAGGGTGCCATACCATGTTATTATATGTGTGTTGTGGTCTTTGGATGGCAAAGATTGCACTCCGGGGTGTGACCGCTTCACCGACGTCCGTTTCTCCCTCGTGAGTTTACATGCGCTTATAGGGTGAAACTCCCTTATCGGACGAAACGTCGGGAATCTTCCGAAGAGTTGGGTTCTACCAACTTGTTTTATGTTCCTATGGGCTACCCTAACACAAACAAGCATCTGGTTCCACAATGCTACCCCCTTTCGACGCCGTTACCGCGTGTATCCGTATAAGTCCGGTATTTCTCCTGCGGGTCTAGGTTTTCACCGGAGGGGGGCTACGGAGCGTCCGGAACCTTTCACAAGCTAGAGGGTGCCATACCATGTTATTATATGTGTGTTGTGGTCTTTGGATGGCAAAGATTGCACTCCGGGGTGTGACCCGCTTCACCGACGTCCGTTTCTCCCTCGTGAGTTTACATGCGCTTATAGGGTGAAACTCCCTTATCGGACGAAACGTCGGGAATCTTCCGAAGAGTTGGGTTCTACCAACTTGTTTTATGTTCCTATGGGCTACCCTAACACAAACAAGCATCTGGTTCCACAATGCTACCCCCTTTCGACGCCGTTACCGCGTGTATCCGTATAAGTCCGGTATTTCTCCTGCGGGTCTAGGTTTTCACCGGAGGGGGGCTACGGAGCGTCCGGAACCTTTCACAAGCTAGAGGGTGCCACCATGTTATTATATGTGTGTTGTGGTCTTTGGATGGCAAAGATTGCACTCCGGGGTGTGACCCGCTTCACCGACGTCCGTTTCTCCCTCGTGAGTTTACATGCGCTTATAGGGTGAAACTCCCTTATCGGACGAAACGTCGGGAATCTTCCGAAGAGTTGGGTTCTACCAACTTGTTTTATGTTCCTATGGGCTACCCTAACACAAACAAGCATCTGGTTCCACAATGCTACCCCCTTTCGACGCCGTTACCGCGTGTATCCGTATAAGTCCGGTATTTCTCCTGCGGGTCTAGGTTTTCACCGGAGGGGGGCTACGGAGCGTCCGGAACCTTTCACAAGCTAGAGGGTGCCATACCATGTTATTATATGTGTGTTGTGGTCTTTGGATGGCAAAGATTGCACTCCGGGGTGTGACCCGCTTCACCGACGTCCGTTTCTCCCTCGTGAGTTTACATGCGCTTATAGGGTGAAACTCCCTTATCGGACGAAACGTCGGGAATCTTCCGAAGAGTTGGGTTCTACCAACTTGTTTTATGTTCCTATGGGCTACCCTAACACAAACAAGCATCTGGTTCCACAATGCTACCCCCTTTCGACGCCGTTACCGCGTGTATCCGTATAAGTCCGGTATTTCTCCTGCGGGTCTAGGTTTTCACCGGAGGGGGGCTACGGAGCGTCCGGAACCTTTCACAAGCTAGAGGGTGCCATACCATGTTATTATATGTGTGTTGTGGTCTTTGGATGGCAAAGATTGCACTCCGGGGTGTGACCCGCTTCACCGACGTCCGTTTCTCCCTCGTGAGTTTACATGCGCTTATAGGGTGAAACTCCCTTATCGGACGAAACGTCGGGAATCTTCCGAAGAGTTGGGTTCTACCAACTTGTTTTATGTTCCTATGGGCTACCCTAACACAAACAAGCATCTGGTTCCACAATGCTACCCCTTTCGACGCCGTTACCGCGTGTATCCGTATAAGTCCGGTATTTCTCCTGCGGGTCTAGGTTTTCACCGGAGGGGGGCTACGGAGCGTCCGGAACCTTTCACAAGCTAGAGGGTGCCATACCATGTTATTATATGTGTGTTGTGGTCTTTGGATGGCAAAGATTGCACTCCGGGGTGTGACCCGCTTCACCGACGTCCGTTTCTCCCTCGTGAGTTTACATGCGCTTATAGGGTGAAACTCCCTTATCGGACGAAACGTCGGGAATCTTCCGAAGAGTTGGGTCTACCAACTTGTTTTATGTTCCTATGGGCTACCCTAACACAAACAAGCATCTGGTTCCACAATGCTACCCCCTTTCGACGCCGTTACCGCGTGTATCCGTATAAGTCCGGTATTTTCCTGCGGGTCTAGGTTTTCACCGGAGGGGGGCTACGGAGCGTCCGGAACCTTTCACAAGCTAGAGGGTGCCATACCATGTTATTATATGTGTGTTGTGGTCTTTGGATGGCAAAGATTGCACTCCGGGGTGTGACCCGCTTCACCGACGTCCGTTTCTCCCTCGTGAGTTTACATGCGCTTATAGGGTGTGAAACTCCCTTATCGGACGAAACGTCGGGAATCTTCCGAAGAGTTGGGTTCTACCAACTTGTTTTATGTTCCTATGGGCTACCCTAACACAAACAAGCATCTGGTTCCACAATGCTACCCCCTTTCGACGCCGTTACCGCGTGTATCCGTATAAGTCCGGTATTTCTCCTGCGGGTCTAGGTTTTCACCGGGAGGGGGGCTACGGAGCGTCCGGAACCTTTCACAAGCTAGAGGGTGCCATACCATGTTATTATATGTGTGTTGTGGTCTTTGGATGGCAAAGATTGCACTCCGGGGTGTGACCCGCTTCACCGACGTCCGTTTCTCCCTCGTGAGTTTACATGCGCTTATAGGGTGAAACTCCCTTATCGGACGAAACGTCGGGAATCTTCCGAAGAGTTGGGTTCTACCAACTTGTTTTATGTTCCTATGGGCTACCCTAACACAAACAAGCATCTGGTTCCACAATGCTACCCCCTTTCGACGCCGTTACCGCGTGTATCCGTATAAGTCCGGTATTTCTCCTGCGGGTCTAGGTTTTCACCGGAGGGGGGCTACGGAGCGTCCGGAACCTTTCACAAGCTAGAGGGTGCCATACCATGTTATTATATGTGTGTTGTGGTCTTTGGATGGCAAAGATTGCACTCCGGGGTGTGACCCGCTTCCGACGTCCGTTTCTCCCTCGTGAGTTTACATGCGCTTATAGGGTGAAACTCCCTTATCGGACGAAACGTCGGGAATCTTCCGAAGAGTTGGGTTCTACCAACTTGTTTTATGTTTCCTATGGGCTACCCTAACACAAACAAGCATCTGGTTCCACAATGCTACCCCTTTCGACGCCGTTACCGCGTGTATCCGTATAAGTCCGGTATTTCTCCTGCGGGTCTAGGTTTTCACCGGGGGGGGCTACGGAGCGTCCGGAACCTTTCACAAGCTAGAGGGTGCCATACCATGTTATTATATGTGTGTTGTGGTCTTTGGATGGCAAAGATTGCACTCCGGGGTGTGACCCGCTTCACCGACGTCCGTTTCTCCCTCGTGAGTTTACATGCGCTTATAGGGTGAAACTCCCTTATCGGACGAAACGTCGGGAATCTTCCGAAGAGTTGGGTTCTACCAACTTGTTTTATGTTCCTATGGGCTACCCTAACACAAAAAGCATCTGGTTCCACAATGCTACCCCTTTCGACGCCGTTACCGCGTGTATCCGTATAAGTCCGGTATTTCTCCTGGTCTAGGTTTTCACCGGAGGGGGGCTACGGAGCGTCCGGAACCTTTCACAAGCTAGAGGGTGCCATACCATGTTATTATATGTGTGTTGTGGTCTTTGGATGGCAAAGATTGCACTCCGGGGTGTGACCGCTTCACCGACGTCCGTTTCTCCCTCGTGAGTTTACATGCGCTTATAGGGTGAAACTCCCTTATCGGACGAAACGTCGGGAATCTTCCGAAGAGTTGGGTTCTACCAACTTGTTTTATGTTCCTATGGGCTACCCTAACACAAACAAGCATCTGGTTCCACAATGCTACCCCCTTTCGACGCCGTTACCGCGTGTATCCGTATAAGTCCGGTATTTCTCCTGCGGGTCTAGGTTTTCACCGGAGGGGGGCTACGGAGCGTCCGGAACCTTTCACAAGCTAGAGGGTGCCATACCATGTTATTATATGTGTGTTGTGGTCTTTGGATGGCAAAGATTGCACTCCGGGGTGTGACCCGCTTCACCGACGTCCGTTTCTCCCTCGTGAGTTTACATGCGCTTATAGGGTGAAACTCCCTTATCGGACGAAACGTCGGGAATCTTCCGAAGAGTTGGGTTCTACCAACTTGTTTTATGTTCCTATGGGCTACCCTAACACAAACAAGCATCTGGTTCCACAATGCTACCCCTTTCGACGCCGTTACCGCGTGTATCCGTATAAGTCCGGTATTTCTCCTGCGGGTCTAGGTTTTCACCGGAGGGGGGGCTACGGAGCGTCCGGAACCTTTCACAAGCTAGAGGGTGCCATACCATGTTATTA
The DNA here is from genome assembly GCA_028641055.1 of Alopecurus myosuroides. Lineage (NCBI taxonomy): Eukaryota > Viridiplantae > Streptophyta > Magnoliopsida > Poales > Poaceae > Alopecurus > Alopecurus myosuroides. The sequence continues at coordinate 39,338 of JAPCYS010003772.1, forward strand.
TATGTGTGTTGTGGTCTTTGGATGGCAAAGATTGCACTCCGGGGTGTGACCCGCTTCACCGACGTCCGTTTCTCCCTCGTGAGTTTACATGCGCTTATAGGGTGAAACTCCCTTATCGGACGAAACGTCGGGAATCTTCCGAAGAGTTGGGTTCTACCAACTTGTTTTATGTTCCTATGGGCTACCCTAACACAAAACAAGCATCTGGTTCCACAATGCTACCCCTTTCGACGCCGTTACCGCGTGTATCCGTATAAGTCCGGTATTTCTCCTGCGGTCTAGGTTTTCACCGGAGGGGGGCTACGGAGCGTCCGGAACCTTTCACAAGCTAGAGGGTGCCATACCATGTTATTATATGTGTGTTGTGGTCTTTGGATGGCAAAGATTGCACTCCGGGGTGTGACCCGCTTCACCGACGTCCGTTTCTCCCTCGTGAGTTTACATGCGCTTATAGGGTGAAACTCCCTTATCGGACGAAACGTCGGGAATCTTCCGAAGAGTTGGGTTCTACCAACTTGTTTTATGTTCCTATGGGCTACCCTAACACAAACAAGCATCTGGTTCCACAATGCTACCCCCTTTCGACGCCGTTACCGCGTGTATCCGTATAAGTCCGGTATTTCTCCTGCGGGTCTAGGTTTTCACCGGAGGGGGGCTACGGAGCGTCCGGAACCTTTCACAAGCTAGAGGGTGCCAATTATTATATGTGTGTTGTGGTCTTTGGATGGCAAAGATTGCACTCCGGGGTGTGACCCGCTTCACCGACGTCCGTTTCTCCCTCGTGAGTTTACATGCGCTTATAGGGTGAAACTCCCTTATCGGACGAAACGTCGGGAATCTTCCGAAAGAGTTGGGTTCTACCAACTTGTTTTATGTTCCTATGGGCTACCCTAACACAAACAAGCATCTGGTTCCACAATGCTACCCCTTTCGACGCCGTTACCGCGTGTATCCGTATAAGTCCGGTATTTCTCCTGCGGGTCTAGGTTTTCACCGGAGGGGGGCTACGGAGCGTCCGGAACCTTTCACAAGCTAGAGGGTGCCATACCATGTTATTATATGTGTGTTGTGGTCTTTGGATGGCAAAGATTGCACTCCGGGGTGTGACCCGCTTCACCGACGTCCGTTTCTCCCTCGTGAGTTTACATGCGCTTATAGGGTGTGAAACTCCCTTATCGGACGAAACGTCGGGAATCTTCCGAAGAGTTGGGTTCTACCAACTTGTTTTATGTTCCTATGGGCTACCCTAACACAAAAAGCATCTGGTTCCACAATGCTACCCCCTTTCGACGCCGTTACCGCGTGTATCCGTATAAGTCCGGTATTTCTCCTGCGGGTCTAGGTTTTCACCGGAGGGGGGCTACGGAGCGTCCGGAACCTTTCACAAGCTAGAGGGTGCCATACCATGTTATTATATGTGTGTTGTGGTCTTTGGATGGCAAAGATTGCACTCCGGGGTGTGACCCGCTTCACCGACGTCCGTTTCTCCCTCGTGAGTTTACATGCGCTTATAGGGTGAAACTCCCTTATCGGACGAAACGTCGGGAATCTTCCGAAGAGTTGGGTTCTACCAACTTGTTTTATGTTCCTATGGGCTACCCTAACACAAACAAGCATCTGGTTCCACAATGCTACCCTTTCGACGCCGTTACCGCGTGTATCCGTATAAGTCCGGTATTTCTCCTGCGGGTCTAGGTTTTCACCGGAGGGGGGCTACGGAGCGTCCGGAACCTTTCACAAGCTAGAGGGTGCCATACCATGTTATTATATGTGTGTTGTGGTCTTTGGATGGCAAAGATTGCACTCCGGGGTGACCCGCTTCACCGACGTCCGTTTCTCCCTCGTGAGTTTACATGCGCTTATAGGGTGAAACTCCCTTATCGGACGAAACGTCGGGAATCTTCCGAAGAGTTGGGTTCTACCAACTTGTTTTATGTTCCTATGGGCTACCCTAACACAAACAAGCATCTGGTTCCACAATGCTACCCCCTTTCGACGCCGTTACCGCGTGTATCCGTATAAGTCCGGTATTTCTCCTGCGGGTCTAGGTTTTCACCGGAGGGGGGCTACGGAGCGTCCGGAACCTTTCACAAGCTAGAGGGTGCCATACCATGTTATTATATGTGTGTTGTGGTCTTTGGATGGCAAAGATTGCACTCCGGGGTGTGACCCGCACCGACGTCCGTTTCTCCCTCGTGAGTTTACATGCGCTTATAGGGTGAAACTCCCTTATCGGACGAAACGTCGGGAATCTTCCGAAGAGTTGGGTTCTACCAACTTGTTTTATGTTCCTATGGGCTACCCTAACACAAACAAGCATCTGGTTCCACAATGCTACCCCCTTTCGACGCCGTTAGCGTGTATCCGTATAAGTCCGGTATTTTCCTGCGGGTCTAGGTTTTCACCGGAGGGGGGCTACGGAGCGTCCGGAACCTTTCACAAGCTAGAGGGTGCCATACCATGTTATTATATGTGTGTTGTGGTCTTTGGATGGCAAAGATTGCACTCCGGGGTGTGACCCGCTTCACCGACGTCCGTTTCTCCCTCGTGAGTTTACATGCGCTTATAGGGTGAAACTCCCTTATCGGACGAAACGTCGGGAATCTTCCGAAGAGTTGGGTTCTACCAACTTGTTTTATGTTCCTATGGGCTACCCTAACACAAACAAGCATCTGGTTCCACAATGCTACCCCCTTTCGACGCCGTTACCGCGTGTATCCGTATAAGTCCGGTATTTCTCCTGCGGGTCTAGGTTTTCACCGGAGGGGGGCTACGGAGCGTCCGGAACCTTTCACAAGCTAGAGGGTGCCATACCATGTTATTATATGTGTGTTGTGGTCTTTGGATGGCAAAGATTGCACTCCGGGGTGTGACCCGCTTCACCGACGTCCGTTTCTCCCTCGTGAGTTTACATGCGCTTATAGGGTGAAACTCCCTTATCGGACGAAACGTCGGGAATCTTCCGAAGAGTTGGGTTCTACCAACTTGTTTTATGTTCCTATGGGCTACCCTAACACAAACAAGCATCTGGTTCCACAATGCTACCCCCTTTCGACGCCGTTACCGCGTGTATCCGTATAAGTCCGGTATTTCTCCTGCGGGTCTAGGTTTTCACCGGAGGGGGGCTACGGAGCGTCCGGAACCTTTCACAAGCTAGAGGGTGCCATACCATGTTATTATATGTGTGTTGTGGTCTTTGGATGGCAAAGATTGCACTCCGGGGTGTGACCCGCTTCACGACGTCCGTTTCTCCCTCGTGAGTTTACATGCGCTTAGGGTGAAACTCCCTACGAAACGTCGGGAATCTTCCGAAGAGTTGGGTTCTACCAACTTGTTTTATGTTCCTATGGGCTACCCTAACACAAACAAGCATCTGGTTCCACAATGCTACCCCCTTTCGACGCCGTTCGCGTGTATCCGTATAAGTCCGGTATTTCTCCTGCGGGTCTAGGTTTTCACCGGAGGGGGGGGCTACGGAGCGTCCGGAACCTTTCACAAGCTAGAGGGTGCCATACCATGTTATTATATGTGTGTTGTGGTCTTTGGATGGCAAAGATTGCACTCCGGGGTGTGACCCGCTTCACCGACGTCCGTTTCTCCCTCGTGAGTTTACATGCGCTTATAGGGTGAAACTCCCTTATCGGACGAAACGTCGGGAATCTTCCGAAGAGTTGGGTTCTACCAACTTGTTTTATGTTCCTATGGGCCCTAACACAAACAAGCATCTGGTTCCACAATGCTACCCCCTTTCGACGCCGTTACCGCGTGTATCCGTATAAGTCCGGTATTTCTCCTGCGGGTCTAGGTTTTCACCGGAGGGGGGCTACGGAGCGTCCGGAACCTTTCACAAGCTAGAGGGTGCCATACCATGTTATTATATGTGTGTTGTGGTCTTTGGATGGCAAAGATTGCACTCCGGGGTGTGACCCGCTTCACCGACGTCCGTTTCTCCCTCGTGAGTTTACATGCGCTTAGGGTGAAACTCCCTTATCGGACGAAACGTCGGGAATCTTCCGAAGAGTTGGGTTCTACCAACTTGTTTTATGTTCCTATGGGCTACCCTAACACAAACAAGCATCTGGTTCCACAATGCTACCCCCTTTCGACGCCGTTACCGCGCGTGTATCCGTATAAGTCCGGTATTTCTCCTGCGGGTCTAGGTTTTCACCGGAGGGGGGCTACGGAGCGTCCGGAACCTTTCACAAGCTAGAGGGTGCCATACCATGTTATTATATGTGTGTTGTGGTCTTTGGATGGCAAAGATTGCACTCCGGGGTGTGACCCGCTTCCGACGTCCGTTTCTCCCTCGTGAGTTTACATGCGCTTATAGGGTGAAACTCCCTTATCGGACGAAACGTCGGGAATCTTCCGAAGAGTTGGGTTCTACCAACTTGTTTTATGTTCCTATGGGCTACCCTAACACAAACAAGCATGGTTCCACAATGCTACCCCCTTTCGACGCCGTTACCGCGTGTATCCGTATAAGTCCGGTATTTCTCCTGCGGGTCTAGGTTTTCGGAGGGGGGCTACGGAGCGTCCGGAACCTTTCACAAGCTAGAGGGTGCCATACCATGTTATTATATGTGTGTTGTGGTCTTTGGATGGCAAAGATTGCACTCCGGGGTGTGACCCGCTTCACCGACGTCCGTTTCTCCCTCGTGAGTTTACATGCGCTTATAGGGTGAAACTCCCTTATCGGACGAAACGTCGGGAATCTTCCGAAGAGTTGGGTTCTACCAACTTGTTTTATGTTCCTATGGGCTACCCTAACACAAACAAGCATCTGGTTCCACAATGCTACCCCCTTTGACGCCGTTACCGCGTGTATCCGTATAAGTCCGGTATTTCTCCTGCGGGTCTAGGTTTTCACGGAGGGGGGCTACGGAGCGTCCGGAACCTTTCACAAGCTAGAGGGTGCCATACCATGTTATTATATGTGTGTTGTGGTCTTTGGATGGCAAAGATTGCACTCCGGGGTGTGACCCGCTTCACCGACGTCCGTTTCTCCCCGTGAGTTTACATGCGCTTATAGGGTGAAACTCCCTTATCGGACGAAACGTCGGGAATCTTCCGAAGAGTTGGGTTCTACCAACTTGTTTTATGTTCCTATGGGCTACCCTAACACAAACAAGCATCTGGTTCCACAATGCTACCCCTTTCGACGCCGTTACCGCGTGTATCCGTATAAGTCCGGTATTTCTCCTGCGGGTCTAGGTTTTCACCGGAGGGGGCTACGGAGCGTCCGGAACCTTTCACAAGCTAGAGGGTGCCATACCATGTTATTATATGTGTGTTGTGGTCTTTGGATGGCAAAGATTGCACTCCGGGGTGTGACCCGCTTCACCGACGTCCGTTTCTCCCTCGTGAGTTTACATGCGCTTATAGGGTGAAACTCCCTTATCGGACGAAACGTCGGGAATCTTCCGAAGAGTTGGGTTCTACCAACTTGTTTTATGTTCCTATGGGCTACCCTAACACAAAGCATCTGGTTCCACAATGCTACCCCCTTTCGACGCCGTTACCGCGTGTATCCGTATAAGTCCGGTATTTCTCCTGCGGGTCTAGGTTTTCACCGGAGGGGGGCTACGGAGCGTCCGGAACCTTTCACAAGCTAGAGGGTGCCATACCATGTTATTATATGTGTGTTGTGGTCTTTGGATGGCAAAGATTGCACTCCGGGGTGTGACCCGCTTCACCGACGTCCGTTTCTCCCTCGTGAGTTTACATGCGCTTATAGGGTGAAACTCCCTTATCGGACGAAACGTCGGGAATCTTCCGAAGAGTTGGGTTCTACCAACTTGTTTTATGTTCCTATGGGCTACCCTAACACAAACAAGCATGGTTCCACAATGCTACCCCCTTTCGACGCCGTTACCGCGTGTATCCGTATAAGTCCGGTATTTCTCCTGCGGGTCTAGGTTTTCACCGGAGGGGGGCTACGGAGCGTCCGGAACCTTTCACAAGCTAGAGGGTGCCATACCATGTTATTATATGTGTGTTGTGGTCTTTGGATGGCAAAGATTGCACTCCGGGGTGTGACCCGCTTCACCGACGTCCGTTTCTCCCTCGTGAGTTTACATGCTTATAGGGTGAAACTCCCTTATCGGACGAAACGTCGGGAATCTTCCGAAGAGTTGGGTTCTACCAACTTGTTTTATGTTCCTATGGGCTACCCTAACACAAACAAGCTGGTTCCACAATGCTACCCCTTTCGACGCCGTTACCGCGTGTATCCGTATAAGTCCGGTATTTCTCCTGCGGGTCTAGGTTTTCACCGGAGGGGGGCTACGGAGCGTCCGGAACCTTTCACAAGCTAGAGGGTGCCATACCATGTTATTATATGTGTGTTGTGGTCTTTGGATGGCAAAGATTGCACTCCGGGGTGTGACCCGCTTCACGACGTCCGTTTCTCCCTCGTGAGTTTACATGCGCTTATAGGGTGAAACTCCCTTATCGGACGAAACGTCGGGAATCTTCCGAAGAGTTGGGTTCTACCAACTTGTTTTATGTTCCTATGGGCTACCCTAACACAAACAAGCATCTGGTTCCACAATGCTACCCCCTTTCGACGCCGTTACGCGTGTATCCGTATAAGTCCGGTATTTCTCCTGCGGGTCTAGGTTTTCACCGGAGGGGGGCTACGGAGCGTCCGGAACCTTTCACAAGCTAGAGGGTGCCATACCATGTTATTATATGTGTGTTGTGGTCTTTGGATGGCAAAGATTGCACTCCGGGGTGTGACCCGCTTCACCGACGTCCGTTTCTCCCTCGTGAGTTTACATGCGCTTATAGGGTGAAACTTTATCGGACGAAACGTCGGGAATCTTCCGAAGAGTTGGGTTCTACCAACTTGTTTTATGTTCCTATGGGCTACCCTAACACAAACAAGCATCTGGTTCCACAATGCTACCCCCTTTCGACGCCGTTACGCGTGTATCCGTATAAGTCCGGTATTTCTCCTGCGGGTCTAGGTTTTCACCGGAGGGGGGCTACGGAGCGTCCGGAACCTTTCACAAGCTAGAGGGTGCCATACCATGTTATTATATGTGTGTTGTGGTCTTTGGATGGCAAAGATTGCACTCCGGGGTGTGACCCGCTTCACCGACGTCCGTTTCTCCCTCGTGAGTTTACATGCGCTTATAGGGTGAAACTCCCTTATCGGACGAAACGTCGGGAATCTTCCGAAGAGTTGGGTTCTACCAACTTGTTTTATGTTCCTATGGGCTACCCTAACACAAACAAGCATCTGGTTCCACAATGCTACCCCCTTTCGACGCCGTTACCGCGTGTATCCGTATAAGTCCGGTATTTCTCCTGCGGGTCTAGGTTTTCACGGAGGGGGGCTACGGAGCGTCCGGAACCTTTCACAAGCTAGAGGGTGCCATACCATGTTATTATATGTGTGTTGTGGTCTTTGGATGCAAA